>BMAU01017449.1:0-311920 GCA_019973935.1 Trichonephila clavipes
TTTATCTAACGCTACGCTTATCGCGGGATGTTTGTGTGTGGTTTTGCTTACAAATTACAACTTATTAATTTATTTCTTTAGAATGCGAAGATTATAATTTTGACAAACTAAAACTTCATTGATAAGGGTTATATTTCATTTCGGTTAAAGTGTAGTATGGGGGGCACTTTGGATTTGGCGATTTTTTTTCGATTTGTATCTAAATGTCATGGTGAGGTACCGAATTCATTCTAAAATAAATAATACCGAAAAAAGTACCCTGGCGACCACTTTTAGTCACCAAAATAAAGGACTGCGCCAAGTCCCCCCGCTATAGTACACTTGATCCAATAATATGGTTCTTTGCGTTTTCATGTGTCTTTATTTTAACCTTTAAGGGTATACTATTGGCTTCAGTGCATAAAATTGCCATGCAGAAAATCAAACTTGGGTTATCATACTGCCCAAGCAAAAGCAGTGTTGTTAGTAATTACATATCAAACTGGAATAGGCATCAGAGAATGATCAAAACAGACAAATGGCTTAAATACCTGTTGAGGAAGCAGGTAGTCGTAATATAAATTTTTGGAACTTATGTACTTTCCTAACAATCGCCAACGTTCAAAATAAGTTGGCAACCCCGATTTCGCATGTCATATATATGCTGAATTGTGAGTCGTGTGTGTGCTTCGTTTCATATATCGCCAAAAGGTTGCGGTTAAATGTAAGTACCTTATTTTTGCAAATTATGCTTTTGCATTGATAAAGTTAGTTCAGTTCTTTTTATGTCAGTTAATGTTAGTATTGTACTTTATTTTCAATTTATTTTTATTCTCGGGATATATATTCTTTGGATAATTTTTGTAGTACTTGCGTATTATTGCACAATCGCCAACGTTCAAGACAACTCACCACTTTGGCAATCTCAACTTTGTATGCGTTGAATTGGCAATCATGTGCTTCATATTGTAAAATGTCACCAATAGGTTGCAATAATACGTAAGTACCTTTAATTCTGTACATTACTATGACATTAGACTGGCCGCAACTAGCCCCCAATTTGGCGTGATTTCAAAATCATGAAAAAATTAGTAGCCAACCAATATAAAATTAATATTATGAGTATTATCTTAGCCTGTTTTATCTTTCCTTTTTTTTGGTTATTATGTACTGCAAATAATTTTTGCCCATTGCGATGTCTTTGGCAAAATTAATCTGTGGTATTTTTCTTAAATATGTTTTTTTTTATCTGTTTTTGACAATTTTTAAAATTTTGTTTGATGCCTGCCTGAAATGCAAATTGCAAAATAAATATTTTACAATATACATATATTGTGTTTGTACGAAAATGTTTATACTGATTTATTCAAAATATTGAGCCGTCTTTTATTTTTGATAGCTTTAAGATTTAATTTTATGTTATAACTAGCTATACCCAGCTAAATGTTACTGTGGCTCAGTCAGCTTTAAAAGACTGGTACACCATAAAGTATGTCACGAGGCGTACAAAAGTAATAATACACAAGAATTCAAACAAATCTATATACCTATAAGACGCATTTGTTGTCTGTCTGAATAAACTTTCTCTTTCACACTACATCATTTGGGCAAATTTTGAAAATTTGTTTGTGTGGTTAGTAATTAATTATAATGCTATAATTTTAATTGAATAGTCCGATATTGCATTTTTAAGTATAAAAATAATTATAACTATTGTACTGTATTTTTTGGAGTGAGTGAATATTAACGCCTCACTGTTCAGCTAAACGAGGGCTTTTGGCGATGGACCACGTAATTTTGAATCATGGTCAAGTGACGTGGATGACACCTGAGCTGGCACCCCCTTCTACTACCACGCCACACCAATTTAGCAGGAATATATTCTACCAATACTCAGCTGGAATATTCTTTGAAATCCACTCTTCCAAGATGTAGGGGAGCACGGGTTCTATGACGAGTATTTTAGCGAGGAAGGCGAATAGTTTTGTAGCAGATATTGCATTTTCTGCTAACGGCGTTTTCAGCGGATTGCAAAGATTATCACTTTTGTCCCCCAAAAATAGTTCATGTCGAAATTTAAGTGTCTTATGCTTTTGTATGTTTATGGAGACCTTAGAAAACGATTTGACTATTCATTTTAAGTGAACGGTGTATATAATTTTACAGTGGAATATCTTTAATTAATATATTAGCTCTAACCGATTAAATTTCCCTAAGTGGAGTATTTTGTTTATGTATGTCCCTTAATTTTGAATGTAGTGACCTAAAAAAATATTGCATGAAAAAAATTTCAGTGAATCATAATGCGGTACATAAAGCATTAACTTGCATCGCTCCCCTACACGGCGGCTCTTACAAAGCTCTACTAAAGCTCGAGCTATGAAAGTAGCTAGACATTTGACAACTTGACTATCGTCAACATTTCGCTGTGTTTTTCATTGAATGGCCATTGTTATTTAGGAATCAGCGTTGCTTGCGAGTATTATAATTTTAACATAAAATAAATTCAACAGAAAATAATATTAATGTATGACACTTTCAGATATAAATTATTTACAATATTTTAAGCGTCACAAAACTTTTAACAATGTGTTACTTTTGCTGAGCAGAGATCAGCTTAGGGAGGTATTTTCAAAAATCGACCCTCAAGACTGTTATGGGGAATTATAAATATAAAAAAATCCTTTTTATCAGCTATTAGATCTACAGACTTAAAATTTAACAAAGGTATTTCTTTTTTTTTTTCTTCAGCTGAGGTGGCGTTAAAAGCTTTTTTTTGTTTAATTTGCAATTCACATAAAATTAACTCATTAAAAACTTCTTTATCCTTTAATCTATGTTGTTTAATTTTTCAGTTCACCCGTGCGAAGAACGGGTATACCAGCTAGTATAATAATAAAATGATCAAATAATGTTTAAAATATTACAGTTGCCATTTTCATGAAAATTACAGTGTTCCTTTTGAATTGATCTTTCGTTACTCATTGTTAAAATTTGATTGAGCGATTAAGAATACATTGCCTTTTATCTTAACCGTCCTGAATATATATATTTTTTAAGCTTTAAAAAACATCTGACTGCCTCTTGCATTTTGGGCACTCCAAACAGAAAAGGAGTAGGAGAAATGAAACTCGCACACACAGAGAATCATGTGCCATCCATAGTAAAGGATAAGCATAATGTAATTTGGAATTTATTAAAGAAGTAATTTATTATAGTAAAATCAAACGTAACTGTCTGATAAAATTCAAAACGAAAAAAAACTAAAAAATTTGGTTCTTTGCATTTTCATGTCTTTATTTTAACCTTTAAGGGTATACTATTGGCTTCAGTGCATAAAATTGCCATGCAGAAAAAGGATAGTGAAGCCAAAATATCATTTTAATGTTTCATTTCTTTTATATCTGAAAAAATGTTCTAAATTCTGGTCCTATTCTTTAACATTAACCGAAGACAGCCTTAACAAAAGAGTCTCTAAAAAGATTTTTTGCTAAAGTTACTTTCGAAACTATCTAATGTGGTCAATATTACCCAAGACTTAGAAGAGTTTAAATTCAATATGTTTTTGGGGAAATTAGAAGTTTTCAATCTAATAATAGCCTTTCAATTGAGAAAAAAAAAGAGGAAAGAAGCGATTTGAGTCTATGCATTTTTATTAATGTTTTACTTTTTACTGTTATACACAGGTAGACTAGTTTATAACGTCAACATTAAGTATTAGTCAAAATATGAAAGATCCTCTAGAAGGGAAGCACATTAGTTCTTTGCACGCGGGCGGTCGACACCCTAGGATCGGTCCAGCTGGATTTCTCACGCAATAGCTGTTGAGTTTTTGGAGGGCGAATTTTAGAGCAGTTTGAGCTAGCTAGGAGAGCTATGGAAATCCCCAAAAATCCTTTTCAATGTAAATTATGGTTTCACAAATTCACTTAAAAAGCTACGAGGAAAAATTGTATTGATGTACTGTATTCAACAAGTTTTATTGACTGAAATTGATACACATATTGAATAAACTTGGTACACAATATTTGGGCCATGAAAACTTGCTGCCAAGTTTCGCATCCAAACTTATAAAACATTAAATGGTTGAAAAAATTACAGTTAACTATTTTCTGGAAACATTTCTTATAAGATATCACGATAAACTAGTTATTTAAGAATTGAATTCAACAGTTTTACATCATTAAAATTTTTTATAAGTATTTAAAATACGAATCCTTGATTGTTATTCATTGGTATGTAATTAGATACAATAAGTTTAAGAACTCCTTAGATAATATATTAAAAAGGTATCAACATAAATATAAAAATATGATTTTATTTGCAAGTTCTAATTTCTGTTATTTTATTATTCTTGCTTCAACTGTTTAGTTCTTAAAATCAATACACGCATGGTTAAAGATATAATTCACAGTTTTAAAACAAAATAAGTAAACAATAAAACTTAACATCAGATGCCTCTGTTCGAAGTCCAAAACAAAAGAAAGGCACGTTTTCCTATAGCATTACATGATAAAATGAGAAGTAATGAAGGTTTAAAAAAAATTTAGTTAGACTTAAGAACGCATAGATTCGCGAGAATATCAGAGCTTTAAATTTTGCGAGCATTGTATACCCGAAATAAAAAAATAGAATATCATAGGAGAGTTAAGTTCAAATGCTTTCAAAATGAATAAATAAGTAGCAATCAGTCTTACATACGGTGACGAAAAAATTAATGTCGTCAACTTTCATTGATATTCTAGTAACATGTTCTTAAGTCTTGCCAAAATTTTAACCAGATACGAATTTTTCGTCATGAATCGCCTCGTCGCTTTGTTCCAAAGGTAAATAATTTTCAATCGACTTTGGCAAAGCATGTTTCCCTTGCAAGACTACTTTCAGCAGTTTCGATGGCTCGGATGCAACGGCAACTGTCATATATACGTCATCTCCTATCGTGAAGACGTTAAGATGTCGAACCTCTCCAACAAACATAGAATGAATCAAGCTAAAGCCAGCATAGCCTTTCAATTCGTAAACGTACACCGATTGAAGTTGACGACTTGCAGCAACAAGGAAAGTATCACCTAAGTAAAAAAGAAAAAATCACTTTAGAGTTTTCTGTTATATTAAGCAGACATTGAAAACAAAACCGCTTCAATTCAATTTTTTATCCTAGTGAAAATCAGTGGCGCACACAAGGGGGACGGGTTCGGACCCCCGTTCCCAAAGCCCTCGATTTTTTCCGATTGATTATAATTCTAAGTATATAGTACGTAAAAATCAAGTATTTGTTAATGATTAATTTTAATAATTAATGCTAATTATTTATTCAATAGTTAGTTTTTTACTGTGTTATGTTCCCGAAAATCGACAAAAACAAATCTACATGATACAAAAATGGTGAACTTTAGATACGTTTAAGATAAGATGCTGACACCACGACACAAATTCGTCGACTCAACAGACCATGTGTAATGCTTCTGTAAATGGAATCCTAGATCCTATTATCCAATTCATCACACGAACCTCCGGTGTCATCTTTTTTTCCCATTGAATGGCATGAAACGCCGCTGGATAAAAACGCCGCTGTAAAATTTCTCTGCTGAAAAATGCTCAAGAGTCTGCAGATTTTGGATTTTCATTGTAGCAAAATGGTTGAATCTAACTGAAAAGAATGGTATTAAATTTAAACCAACAATCAATCAACATGACCAATCTTTTAAATAGCATGATTTTTAAAAGTGGCATGGCCCGGCGTTGCACGGGCTTTCTCTACTTTTATAAATTTTCCCTTTCCTTCACAAAATCAGCACTTCTAATACTCTTTTTCAAAATGACTTCCTCCACTTAGCCCGGATTTACTCTGGCTTTTGCCGAGTGTATAACTTAAAATTTTGTTTCGAAATTTTCTTTGTCACACATGTTTATTTCTCCCCGGTGTTGCACGAATATTTTTAAATGCATAACATTGTCATGGAAAATCCTCTTCACCTCTCGCTATCAGAGCTCTCAAGTGAACACATTGAGACTTTAATATTCACTCACTTTGCAACTTTTTAGGCACCGGAAACGAAAATGTACCTTTATAAAAATAGTTGTATGTTGAAAAAAGTAGAAATTTTTTATAAATTACAAAATTTCACAGCTATATTAAATGTTGAATTAAAAATAGTGAGAATTTTTTTTGAAATGTTCGATACACGGGAAAAAAGTTTTATACAATTTTTATTAATGAAGTTATAAAAACCTTTAATTTGATTAGTTAAATATTTAAAATTTGAGTATTTTTAAAAATTCGAAAAAAAAGTTTTCAGCATTTTATTTTTTAAATCAGTAATTCTAAAGATCAAAGTACGAGATTTTTAAAAATCATTTTTATATAAACTCATCTATATTCCTTCATTTTAGAAAAAAATCATAAAATATGTTAAGTATCCTTGTTTTGAAAAAAAAACGATACTGTATAGTGACGAAATAAATCTTCCCAATTATAAACTTGCTGGCGAAGTTTTTCAATGCGCGAATAAAATGTGGAGTATTTTTTTAAAAAATACTAAAAATTTAGCGATTATGTTTCGAACCTGGGTCCAACAGTTAGTAATGTAGCGCTTTAAACAATCGCGCCGCAAAATCGTTGGGAAAAAAGTGAAAAGACCTTCAAGTAAAAAAGTTATTCCTATGGTAAAAATGCTTTCTTAAAAATTAAGCCCCAAAACAAAATTAAAACTTTAAGTTAATGCCTTCAAACTTCATATATCGATTGCAAACAGTAATTTAAGCAAAAAAAATGTAACAGAAATAATTAAATATTTCTCGTAAAAAGGGGAAAAAAACGAAAAACACAATAAGAAAAATCGTAATTTAAGTAATTTTTTTCAATCTTTGTACAGATTACGGATAATATCGTTCTAGTGTAACCTTTCATCAAACTTAACGGGCTGAGGTGAAAAAAGTTTTCTGGCGCCAAATAGATTTTCGCCGCTAAACCCTGGGCTATTATTTGGAGGGTAAATAAATTTAAGTTTCGTTTGAAATCACGGTTATTATTTAAGTAATTTTTTCAAGGCTTCATTTTTAAGTTAGTGCCTTCAAACTTCATATATCGATTGAAAACTGTAATTTTTGAACAAAAATAATGCGTAAATATTTCTCGCAAAAAGGGGAAAAAACATTTTTAAAAAACCCGTAATTTAAGGTTTTATTAATCTTTGTGCAGATTACGGATAATATCGTCTTGCTCACGGAAAAAGTTTAGTGATATTTTTATAAATAAAGTTAATAAGTATTTAAATAAAATTTAGTATTTTTTGAAAAATGGTAAAAAGACAAACTGTTTGACGTTTAATTTTTTTAAATGAAGGATTCTAAAAACGAAAAGCATGAACTTTTTTAGTGTAAAATATTTTTTCACTAACCCGAAAGAAAATGCAAGCGGAACGATTTAGAAATCACTCCTAAAAACGTATCCATTTTGACTAAAAAAATCGCAAAAAATAGAATTATGTAAAATAAATTATATCGTAACGTGGCGAAGTAAGTGATTTTCCGATTCTGTAGTTTTTTTTGTCCGAGTCTCATGGAAAAAAATTAGATCGCGTTTTAAAAACGTTTGAAAAATAAAAAGTTCCGAGATTTTGAACTTGGCCCCTGGCGGGGAAAAATGACACTAATGCCTTTAAAGCGTTTTAATATCTTTTTAACTAATTGGAATATCTGAATATAAATGGTAAAAATGGATTCCTCTCCGATCATTCCCAAACTTTTAGCGAGTATCTGCGTCGTGTGGGTCGTGAGAAGATAGACGTACATACATTTGTTTGCCTACGAATTTTAAATAGATATTTAGGTGGTTCAAATTTATATAAATAGCTCCCTCCAACATTAGCAACCGGTGCAAGTCAAAATTTGGCGTTTTTCCATTTATTAGGTTTGTGAGTTTTAGCGAGAGAGTTTCAATTTTTACCTTTATGTTGAATTTAAATTGTATCCGATATTTAAATTTTTTTTATATTTCAAAAATCATTGTCGCTGTTTTAAGAATAACGTTCTCTGAGTATTAACTCCAAGGATCTTTTGACTTGTAAAATTTTAAAATCGGTTATGTATCATTGCTTAGTTAAAAGTTGTATAAAGTTTATAACCTTCAAGAGAAAAACTAGTTGTAAATATTTTAAATATAAAAAGTATTCAAACCTATAGCCATTCAGTATCAAGACCTAGCATAAGATGTTAAATGGAAAAGATGCAACGAGAACGTTTGCATCAGCCATTTCTTTCGATATAATCTAAACTTCTACAATCGAAAATGAAATTTGAAAGCCTGTAAAGTAAAAAAAAAAAAGTATAATCTATTCGGAGTGTCTGCCAGATTAGGCAGAACTTTAAAGCGGCTTCAAGCATCGAATTGTGAAGCACACGTTCAACTACGGAAAACCGAAGATTGAAATCATTCATCAGAAGTAGTTGGGAAGGGAAACTAAAAGACAAGCATTTAATCCAGGAAATCGAAATGTTAAGATAATTCTTGAACTATTTTAGACGAGCTAAACTTTAAAAATGAACTTGTCCTCATGCTTCAGTTTTTTTTTTATCATGGATAAAATTCCATTTAAACCAATTCCTGAGAAAATAGAGGCCTTTGTGAAAGAGTCACGTTCAGTGTAAATTAAAAGACTAGTACATTCTTCTAGAGCAGGGGTACTCAACCTTTTTCTGCTGGGCCGCATACATGCGTCAGCTATTTCACGCGAGCCGCATACATAATTTAGTTATTTCACGCGGGCCACAACATGAGAATAAATGGGGGAGGGGATGCTGTAAGACCAAGATAACATTGAAATTTAAAATATGGAAAATTGATCAAAATATTATAACTCCTGTTTGGCCTTTATTATTTTACGACTAACACTAAATTAGAAGCATTTGAAAAACTCACAATTTCTGCATCAGTGAACGGGGTTTCATATGATTACCAATAATAAAACAAACTTCATAGGATGTCTTTGTTACCGCTGTGATATTACCTCTGACAAAACACTTTGTTGCTGTTGAAAAGACTTCAAGAAAGCCAATTTATCACCTCTTGAAAGAGATCTTAAAGAAGTGTCATTGAGTTTTATTCCTGTTTAGTGGTATTTTTTTTTAAACACAACACTTTCGTGACAAAAAAAAACAATTACTGATGCATGTTTGTTTATCACTAAATAGTCAACCTCCCAATAGTGTTGAAATTATATATTTTCTTCGAATATTTTTCGCTTGCAAGATATGATACTTAAAAATTAGTTTCACCCATAAAATTGTCGCTACTGCACTGTTGTCTGTTATCACTAACCCCCCCAATTTTTATACAATGTTCTTAAGCAAATTTCTCAGAGCAATGGGCCAAGACCGGGCCACTTAAAAAGGCCCGATGGGCAGCAGATTGAGAATCTGTTCTAGAGGATCCCTATAGACGACTAGGGGATTGTTTTGTCACGATTAAGTTAAATTAAAAACATATCCTAATATTCTAGGATGATCTTATTGTAGGATACCCGTTACTTTACGCATACGATCTCTTTTCATATCTTAAAGATTCTAAGCATAGAACAGTCGCGAGTTCATTAAATATTTTAACCATATCAGAAAATGACCTCATGCTGCAATCCGAAACATTGAAGGAAGTTCATTCAAGACTTATATCTGCAGATTAAATAAATAAGTTTTTGACTGTAGAATCACAGGGAAAAACAATTTAATATCTGGATCTATGTGACGCCAGGATGAAAATGCAAACACGCTTTAAGTCTTAATTTAATCGCTGAATACATCTAGTTAGGGCTTAAAATTTTAAGTTTAAGAGAAACTATCAAAAATTTGTATATTAAACTGATTGCTTTATATAAATTGTCTTTATGGAAGCCAACGTGGGTGCAGTAATGCACTCAATACTTTAATTATACAGATTTTGATACGTTGATAAATCTTACCTGCCAAGGTAAACGAAATCATCGAGACTACGCCATGTAGATTTATACTTTGGATCCATTTTGCTCGATTATTATAATAAACATATATGTCAATTTTTCCTCCAGACAAGAATTCTACGCAATCTCCTTCCTTCTTCGGCCAGTATGATACACTTGACATAGCCAGCAAATGGACAAATCTCGCATTCAGCCATAGTGTACTTGTCACGTACTGTGGTGGTATATTTTGAAGGAAATCAAACTGAAATATTTAAAATCATTGTGTCAATAAGCATACATGTTCTGGTAAAAAATAATTGACATGTATATTCAATTTATGTTTACTATCCCAATGCAAGATTAAACTATTTGTACTAGGTACTAAAGTACTTTGTCATGGTCTCCACTAAAGAACCGGCTTCCTGTTAACCAACTAATTATTTCCAAACGGTCACTTAGTTCATCGTGGAAAAATTCCTAGAACAGGACAATGCCGACACTCAAGTTCGGGGGAAGTCCACTTTTGACCTCTATGGTAGAACAGAGAAAGTCCACTCCACGAGGGATGGCAAGAGACCGATGGCCGAATAGTTCTCTGCAACGTCCAACAGAAATTTTGTATCACGCGTTTTCCTATGGAGGCGTGACATTTTTCCTTTAACGAGAAAAAAAAAAAAGGAGAAATCCAAGACTTAGATTCTCCGATTTGCTTAGATCCGCTCTAGGACTAGACCAGACTCCAACGAATACCACTAGACAACTAGCTTTGCATCACGTCTTTAACACGTGAAAATAGTCTTCACGCCAGTAATCAGCACTGTACAACATCTACTCACCACGCCATCGTGCAAGCTCGAGCAACTTTAAGTCCGTCTTTCCGTAATAAGAAAGAATCTAAACATCGGTTTTGTAGTTCAATAGGGAAAATGTGTGCAAAAGAATGAACATTTTTTGGTGTATAAAATAGTACACTAAAATTTGCATTGCTTGTTCGAGTAATAGTTCTCCCGCAGGGTATCTCATACCCAAGAATGTTACATTCCATTTTTACCTTAAAATCTGCATGCAAAGGGAAAAAAGGAAAGAAATTAGGTAATATACAAGAGTAAAGATTTTAAAATACTTGCATGTAGTTTATACATTTTCTACAAGTATATGCCAAGTGCTCCATACATCAATGCTTCACACGTTAATTTAGTTCTCTTTTTATTAGGCATTCAGTTCACTTTTTACACTCCTTTAGCCTTCTTTACCGGTGGTCCAATGTCTACTGGGTTCTAATTATTTTAAATTTCATGGAAGCATTGCTTGTTGGCTCCTATATTTTGTATTGTGTATTCTGCAAATTGAAATAATGAGCTCCTGGTTCGATATTGAGTCGATTGTTTCCGAGTGCTTAGCAAAATAATTCGCGCATTTACTGCAGTAAAATTCGACAAAGCCAAAAATATTGTCACAAAGTCTACGATTACATTTTCTAGCTGTATAATTTGTTGCGACTATTTCATCAACAACGTCAACTGCTCCCTTAGTCAATAAGTTGATGGATTACTGGAGTACCTGCTTCCCGCAGGGAAGCTCAATCTCCTTTCATAATAAACTGGATGGTTACACGAGTTCAGGTTTCACTTGCTCCCTTAGTCAAGTTACCGAAAAGAATTTTCGCGTCACCTCCAAGTTGATCTATTGCATCCTCATGCATTGTTGAAAGTAGAAAAGCATTTCTATTTTTTTTGGCATGTTTGAAACCATTGCATTTTTGACAGCCAAACAAAGGAGTAAACTTGTTCCTTGATTTAAAAATGTTGGAATCTCTTTCTATTTTTCAAAGTTCGCGATATTTTTTCTTTAAATTTCTTTATCTGTCCCTATAAAGCAATTGTTTTTAACGGTGTCCCCCCTTCTAAATCCGAATCTATTTCAGTGGAGAGACCATGACTTATTGTGTTCATCATGGCAGAAGCTTTCTTCAGAAGATACTGTATCCAATAAATTTCTCAAATATCGCACATCATAACTACGATAACACGCCATATCGAAAGATTTTAAAATATGTTCATGTATTCTGAACTGTATCAGAAATACACGCGCAGGGTGTAGCACACACCCGAGGACGCGTTTATCCAAAGATCTACTTTTAGAATTCGTTCACAGATTATGCCCCTTCAAGGCTATGACCCTAAAGTCAGCTACATGAGGAATATTCCATTTTCCAAAGTTTTGGAAGGAGTATTTAAAAAAAAAATTAGGATATGGTGTGACATACCCTGCGCGAGAACTGCCGAGTTAAAAATCCATCTTTAAATGTCTTGTTTATTGTAGTAAAAAAATGAACTTTGTAATTACCACACGAGAAAATTTAAAAACCATTCTAATGTAAAGTATTAAAGGCAATTTATCGTGAAATACTGCGTTCAGTAATATTCGAGAATTGAGGTACATTTCCATATCTGAAAGTGTTCCGAGCCCGGAATCGATCTTAATGCTAATTCCATAAAGCTTAAATGCATAAAAAGTAATTTTTTTATATTTTGGTTTATTTATAGCCCCCCCTCCCATTTTCATCCCATATTCCTCGAGTCAAATCACAGGGTTAACTTACCACATTTTCGTCGTCATTCCACTTGTATATCGACGAATAGGTTCCCATACCAGTTCCGATGGCTAGTAAGATTTCATCCTCATTCACATTGTGTGTAATATCAAGTGAAAGCACTCCGAAAGATGGCAATGTTTGATGCTCCCTCCATTCTCTTTCAACTTCATTAAAGACGTAGACCACTGCACTGCTATATTCATCTAAAAGCAACGGATTACAGCTTTATACACAAAGAATTATCGATCTTCTCTATTATCCATTTTTCAGAGTTTTACTTTATTATTGCAAATATTTCAAATTTGATCTCATGGTCTTTAGTTTAACTTGCTCTCGATTAATCCTTAAATAACACTAAGTTTGACATTACGAAATACCAAGAAATTGTTACAGTTAAGTTACAATATTACAAATAAAATAATCTCTTTAAATTTATTCAAATTGGACGAAACAAGATCGATTCAAGGGCAAGTCTTCAACAACTAATCCCTTTAATCCAGGGATTCTAAAACCAAGAGGCGCACACCTTTAAAATGTGCAACTTTTTCCTTTTATCATTGAAAACTGGTTTGAAGCGAGAACTATTTTACGGAAGAATTTGATCTGCAGAGAGCTTTATGCAAGTCGCACTTGGAAGATACACGAGGGGTATTGACGACTTACCTCTCAATTCTGAACCCCGATTAAGCGACGAGAACACTCGATTTGGCACACCTTTTCAATTTACACATCATGGCAACGCAAGGACTGAGCCTCCACAGATTTAATGTGTATTAGCCCTATACGGCGGGTATTCAGTGGCGCTAGGAATCGAGCCCATGACCCGAGAACTCCGGTCACAAGTTCGCAATCGCGACTATTCTGCTACCCGTGGCCACTGCGGAAGAATAGCTCGTACACCCGATTGGTTTGATGATCGGATATTTTATTCGTATGCTGCGTATTCATTGTTAATACGTTGCGTCATATTTAGATTTCAGTTTTATAAATATCCTTAACTAATAATTCCTTTTAAAAGTAACAAAAACTTATTTTTTAAAACTTTACTTCACAGATACAATAAAAGGATTTTTTTTTTTACTTTATTTAAAAGGCTTTAATTTTGTTATAGTGTCTTCAGTTGTGTTTACAAGTGAATTGGAGTTTTGAAAGTTAGATTTTTAAATTAAAATTTTTTTCTTCAAATCATGATTTCGATTCTGTTTAGAAAATAAAAACTAATCCTATTGAACTGTCACTAGAATTCCTTGAATTAATTTAGATACTTCCCTAACTTGAGCTTCCAAGCCCATTGAGGATGGAATGCGATAAATTCAACCTAAGTAACTCTATTCTTTTGCGATATAAAAAGCTTTGAAACTTTAAATAACCTGAATACCTACAACTGAGCCTAAAAACCTGCTTCAATTTCAAATATTTTACATATATTGACTGAATAAGTTTAACCCCTTGATGTTACATTATCCTCAATTTTGCTTTTCCGCAACAGAACCTCGTACAGAATCTAGTTTCGAAATCTAGTAAGTGTACCTGTATTCCAATAAAGTAAAACCAGTTTTTGTGCGGTAGATAGGGACCGCATGAAAAGAAACCTTACAAAAAATATTGTAAATTTTATAAATACTTGCATAAAACGAACAATTTTCGTCGACATGTTATAGAAATTTTCATACGGTGGAGAGAGAAGTCTCACTTAGAAAATACGTCAATTATTTACGAAACTTATCTGAAAGAGCACTTCCATCACAAATTAAATTACACATAGAAACACTTTAAAAACATTTAGTTTCTCCTTGTACGCATGCAAGTTTTCAAAATATGCATACATAATTCATTGCTACTCATCGTAATCCAAAGCTTGCATCTTCCTGTGATGAATTAGTTAAAAATCGCTTTCGTGTCTTTAAGATACAATTTCAATTTACGTATTTTTGGCACCCTAATGCAAGTGACGAAGGTAGGTTTGTCAGTTTCTTGCAATCGCCACGATAACCAGATATGCATGATCTAAGCCATTTCTGAAAAAACTCAAACTCATTTCGGAATTGGTATCTATTTTGAGAAAATGCTTTTTCAATTTGTTGGACATCTGAAAGTCCTTGCATATATTTTATCCGCTCTCCAAGAATACGGTTCTTATCCGTCTTCATAGTCAAATTATTGATAATGTTACTGCCATTGACAGTTTCGTCTTGAATCAAGCGCGGTCCGCTGAGAGAAAGCAATTGAACGTGCATTGTTGAGACTGTTTATAAAAATGAACAGAGTCTTTAAGTGTGTATATTTACATTGATAGAAACATTGAAGTGGCGCCAAAAGCCGTTGAAATTCATATACCGCATAAAAAGGATCGTACAAAAATAAAATAGCTTAAAAAGTACAGTAGAACCCGTTTTGTGTGCGGTCCTATTAAATTAATTTAAGAGATTCAATCCACGTATCAAATTTGGGTTATATTCTACTGCGAGGTTTAAATTTATTAAAAATGTACCTTAGAGTTTTAATGTGAATAGATTTTCAATAACGAGGTGCTATAAAGCTACTCTAAGGCTATGGGGATGGTCCTCATAATATTTTAATAACTTTAATTAGAAATTTACCCAAATCTATGAAATGTGTTATAAACACTATAGTGTATGTACTCTAGATTATTTCATAATAAACAGAATAGGCTAGTCCAGTAGCGCACACAGGAATTTTTCAAGGGGGTCCGGGGTCGAAAGTTCACCATTCTTGTATCATGCTCCTTTTGATTGTCGATTTTCGGGAACAAAACACAGTAAAAAACTAATTGAATAAATTGGCATTAATTAATAAAATTAATCATTAATAACAAATACTTAAATTTTACGTACTATGTACTTAGAATTATAATCAATCGGAAAAAAATCAAGGGCTCTGGGCGGTCCGGACCCCCAGCCCCCCCTCCTGTGTGCGCCATTGGTTGAATCCAATTTACCATCTTTTTTGCTGAAGAAAAATCCAGCAACAGCATACAAATGTCCTCTCCGGAAAGTTTTGACATCACTCAGCAAAGGCGCATCTTTTATCTTCACGAACATTTCCATTTCACCAGATTCTTCCAGAGAAGCCAACACCAATTCTGCCGATTTGTTGTTGTTGCACCTGTTCAATTATTTAACAGTTATGTCACTTCTGTTGAGTGAAAGTCGCATTAACGCCTTACTACAAAGCAATACAAGGGTTATTGACAGCGAACCTCGGTCAAGTGATGAGGACTAAGCTCGAGCTGGTACCGCCCAAAAGTGAGGTCATTGAGACTCTACATGTATTTAACGTGCATTGGCCATCTCTACACGGCGGGTCTCTAGTGGCACCAGAACTTAAACCCGCTACACTTTGGCCGTAAGTTCAGGACCATAACCACTAGGTTATCGTCACCATCCCTTCCTTTGAATCTACAGAGTAATTACTATGAAATTGTAGGAATTTTTAATCTTGTAGGGTGGCAGATTCAGTTTTATGGCAATAAAATATTTTCCATCTAGTCGCTTAGTAATGTTTCATTTATTTATTGGATTTAATTGGCAATTCTCCTCCAGTCTTTTGAACAATAACTCTTAATGACTACCATCAAATGCAACAAATCTGGTAATTAAAAACAAAATTTGACCCAAATTTAGAGTACAAAAAGCATTAAAGTGATGCTCCTTGAAATTTTGTAGAGAGCGGATTGTAAAAATTTAAATCAGCATAGAATGCCAAATTAAGGGCAAAAAACATCCCCTACAGGTCTAGAAATTTTTACTGATGTATACTATTAAAATCCGTAGGTAAACTTATCTATGTACCTATCTATATACGTCTATCTTCTCACGAACCGCACCACGCAGAAACTCGCCGAAGATACCAAAAGATAGGGAATGATCCGAGAAAGCCGTTTATATTCCGATATTGCGATTAGTTAAAATATATTAAAAAACTGGTTTTTCCCACACCAACTTATGTTTGTCTGCATTGCTGTAACAAATTTATTTTTATAACAATGACATAAGTTGGCGTTGAAAATTTGTTTTCAGCCAGACTAAAATTTTATGAAATAGCTATTTTGACTTAACTTTCACCGATTAAAAATAATGTTTAACATGCGATTAACTTGAAATATATTATTGAAATCAAAATTTCTACAACTTCACGAATTCCTTTTCACGAATTCCTATGGATATTTTCTAATTCCTAAAACATTCCTGGTTAATCTAACGCTGCCAAGTTAAGTTGAAACGAAATATTGCAAAACTTTGAACAATTTTTGGAATTTTGTTTCTAAAAAAATTTGCTTTTTATACAAAAAACTATTTTTAAAGAACATCTTTTCCATTTTGAGAAGCCGTAAAAATACAACGAAAAAATCGCAAAAATTGCCAAATGCCAGTAATAGTCGATTATGGGAAAGCTACCGCAGAACTCACGAGTTTGGGTACTTACAGCGCATGGGCGTAAGAGCAACTTTCGGAAAGTACGTAAGCAGATAAAAGATTTTTCTGTCAGATAAAAAACAAGAAAACACTTCTTTTATAATGAGTGTAAATAATGAATTTTCCAGCAATTTTTCAAATCCAATTTATTAGTTTGAATTTTAAAGAAGTTTTCATTGTTTTTTGTATAAAATAATTAATACGATCTTAGTGTTTTATAATAACATCGCAACTTATGGTTTTCCTTTAGAGAAATTTAATGAAAAACTTTAAAATACAGGAAAATTCTGGCATGTTTTTATTAAATGGTACTATTCTTTTTAAATCTTTTTTTATACAAGGAGTGTAAACAAATTCTTAGGCTTTTCTCCATAGTTCTTTTTTCATAGCTACATAAAGTTAATCGAATAATCAAGCATCTAGATAAACTAACAGACATTTTTTGATTCATTGTTTAACGAAATTAGATATAAATTTTAAACATTAAAGCTGTATTGCAATTATTTATTACTAAATTATTTAATAAAAATTCGTACATTGTCTGTTTTCTTAACAAAACTGGATTAGCTTTGTACATTTTTAAACGTAAATTGAAATTTGAAAAAAATTGAGAAAAAAAAAAGAGTTTATACTTTAAAGACCCGTATGTTTACTTTATAATCCCCGTAGATATTTAATTTTCACCGTGTTTTTCCCTCTTTAAGCCATAAAAACATCAACTTACCATTTCGATTCTACAACTGGTACATTAGACCAAATGACAAAGTTCTTATCGAATGTTACTGGAGCAGGATTGCGTATTGGGTAAAATCTACCCTGTTCGGCTTCGCCTTCAATCATGATACGACCAGATCTGTTTATCCTCATCCAATGAGAGAACTCGAGATGACAACATCGTTCTAGATAAGAACATTGCTTTTCGGTGGTCCATATAACCATGGAATGGGAAAATCCGCCGGTGGCATGTCTAACGAAAAGAAATTTCACAAGTTTAATTACATAGCACTTTGAATCACTTTAATCTCTAGTCTCCGAGCTCAAGGTTAAGAGAATGGCGTAGCGTGGGCTTTCGTGGCATGGTGTCGACAGGAAAAATTTGTCGCCTCTCTATTTTAATTATTAGTCAAGAAAATTAGTAACGGCAAAAAAAAAAGCAGCTCTAAATTTTTTGATTAAAAATGCACTTTGTTTTTTCCATAGCAAAATCTTTTATGCAACTGTCAATATCAATATGTATGTCATGTTAAATTGCCAGAATAGCTAAATTTGTTAGCCTTAACGTGGACATAGTCGATTCGAGATAATTTTTTTGATTAATTTTAGCTTAGAGAAGCTTCTCTTGTAACTGGCATTACTGATGGCAGATGTTAAAATATTCTCAACATTATCACGATTTTTGGTAAACTATCTTCAAGTTTGGACTATATTTTAATAAACCCAGAGAGCCGGACCTAATTAGTTTTTTTTACCGCCTGGGTCTGTTGCAGCTACGGAAGCAGACTTACGCGCTCAAGTTTGAATTCTTTAATATCTTGAGGAGCTTGATCCAAGTTCGCGTCCATGCTCATTATCCCTTCAGGCCTTAAAAAAAAATCGTATTTTTGCGCTAGACTCTGCAACTGTTGGAATCTTTCTCGAATTTCAGCAGTTATTTAGCCTATTGAAAAAACCATTGCTCACCTTAAGTTATCTTCGTATGATAACTGAACATGTTTACTTCCATCGCCAAATACATGCTTCCTACTAATACTTCTTGGGGTTCAAAAGAAATTTCAAGCTCTTCACAAAATTTTAACATATATTAAAGCGTCATCCACGAATTCCTCTAGTTTTGCTTCCAATACGGTCTTGTAAAGCACGTATTTTTTAGCACATTGATGGATATTTAGTCCCCCTGTTTACAAATAATTTTGTGAGCATCATTGACTTCACACAGTACCGATTGCGAGAAATATAAAAACGAATGCGATTGCATAGCGACCAATAAACTTCCGGCATCTATTCATGTATTAAAGCTTTCACTCGTTCCCGTCAGTTTCGTCGCGTGGGCGCGATTTGGAGTTGAAAATATTTTTTTGAATATAAATATCGCTGTGCTTGCCACTGCCCCTTTTAGTGCGCCGTCCGGGGCCATGGTCCCCTCTGCACCCCCACGTTACGCCACTGGGTCAAGATGATAAACACCTAAACCAGTGATTCCCAAATTTACCGTGCCTATGAACCTCTTCATTCTGAAAATTTTGCCATGAACCCCCACAAATGAAACCTAGTTAAATGTATAATAGAAAAATTACAAATTTTTCGATTTCTTGAAAATGGTATCCAAGTATTATATAAAGACTTTTTAAATGATTTAACTGAAGCATCCTAGTCCAAGTATTTTATAAAAGTCAGTTATTTATAAGTATCAGTTATATTCAAAAAGCAATGTACTCGATCTTAAGACAATAAAATACTATTTCAGGCTCAAAACCAAGGGAAATTTGTTGCATTCCCTTCATTTCTCAATTCTTATACTACTACATCGGTGTTTCTCAAACTGTGGGGCGAGCCCCCCTGGGGGGCGCGAGCATTTCGAAAATAGAAGATTTAAAAATTTACTGGAATGAATTAAAACAAAATGCTTTCAGATATAATAAAAAAATGCACTTTTACTCAGATATAATTTATAGGCACGCGATATTAAGTCATCAAAAATAAAAACTTCAATACCTAATTAGCTATCTTTGATCCTATAACCAAATAAAAAAAACTTTGAATTGCTGTAATCCATGATGCGAGATCTTTACTACGCTTTCTTTAAGCCTAACATACAACTCTTTTAGAGAAAAAACAGATCCCAGAATCAAAGAAACTTAGGAACATAAAAAAATTCATCACTGTCATTTTTTAAATGCTGCACATTATAGAAGGTCATACAGATTATAGCTAAGTTATTCGTACAGTTAGTTATGACCCCTCTCTTATGTGATTGTTTCTCATTTAGGGAAGTTGCAAGTAATGTATTTCTTTGTTTAAAACGTTTTTTTTGCATGGAAAAAAGCGGAACAATTTTTTAGCAGTAACATACATATTATAATTAATACAATTTTTACCCGGAAGTGGTCGCGCGGGACACACAGATTACGAAATCTGTTAATTCTGGCAACTGTTTATTTGTTACCAAAGAAAAATTGATAAGACCTTGTAAGTAGGTAAGTAAACATTCTCTTAATTAAATTATTCACTGGAATCACGATTTGTATCGTTTAATAAAATTATAAAAAAAGGATTGGGGTGACTCAATAACCCCGCTCGACCGTATAGAGTGCGCACCTACTCCGGGTTAAAACATGCTGAAGTCTTTTCGCTTTAAATA
This sequence comes from Trichonephila clavipes, assembly GCA_019973935.1. Taxonomy (NCBI): domain Eukaryota; kingdom Metazoa; phylum Arthropoda; class Arachnida; order Araneae; family Nephilidae; genus Trichonephila; species Trichonephila clavipes. The sequence goes on from BMAU01017449.1 coordinate 20,305, forward strand.
TTAAAAATAATACAATTATTCCTAATCGGAATTTTATATTATTGTTCATTATTTAACATCAATTATAAATGCTAATTCTGTGAGGCTTAAAATTACAATTCGCTTAAAACTCATTATAATTTGAGCAACCATTAAGAAAATCATTTTACATTTTTATAAACATTGTCGAGCACTTGGCTTTGCTTCCCTTACAATTCAGCTATTATATCAATAATGTTTTATTTTCTTACAAATGAACTCGGGCAAAGAGCGGGCACTTCAGCCGGTATACTTTTAATGTATCAGTGCTGCACAGAGTATTTTATAACTAATTAATTAATACTAAATTAAGAACAACTTTAAGATTTAACGACTTCCATGGGCTTGTCTTGCAAAGCAAAGTTTTTATAAGGAATGCTTACTATTAGAAATTGACCCTCTGAGTTCTTTTCTATATTTAGCAGATATCTATATTTTGTCTTCATTTTGCAATATGTTCAATTTAAAAATTCGAGAAAGGAAAATAGCATATTAATTATCCTATTTTATTTTTGCTTAATAGTAGCATACAAAATTTAATACTTATGCTACTAAATTGTATGGTATATAATTAAGATTGCCTATTGTAGCTTTAGCGTCAAAGTGCATTAGTATTGCATTCAGTACATTAATATATAAGGGGGCACCAGTATTGAAAGTTTGAGAAGCACTGTACTACATTTTAGATTAGTTATTGTATGTAGAATGGCGATTTGGTTCCTATTTAAAACTCGCAGGCGGGAGCAGGCATGATCGGTACAGCTTCCACCATGAGACCCTTGTCATTTGTATTTTATCCCCATCTAATATTTTATTCTAAAAAAATTTATACGTAAAATAACGACTAATTTATTTCAATTTCATAATGGAAATAGATAAAATATTTTACTTTATATAAAACTTTCACGAACCCCTAAAGAAGCCCATACACTCCTATATTAATTCAAAGTAAATATGGCAAGTTTTGAAAAACTAAGCAAAATGGTTCAGATATCTGCATTGAAGTATTAACATTGATTTGAAATTTAGGGGCCCTCTAATACTTACATAATACTCATGCCACAAATTAATGAAAATGCTGGATAACTATCAAATATTCATAAAATTGTGTAACTTACGTTAAATCATATCCATAAAGTATCTTAGTTGTTGGTCCCATGTTGATCTCTTGAACAAGAACGAAATAAGCAAACCTCAATATTTGATCTACGAAAATGAAAATTTGTTGAGCCACAATGGTTTATACATATAATTCATCTGAAGAATATAAAAAATGCGATGACATTTTACTCAACCCAATAAATCAAAGTCATTTATATCAATATTAAAATGATTTGTTCCTTTTTGTCATCGTTCAACGAGCTTCATAATTTACCATGTGGAAGGACCCGTCTTTATTTTCGAACAAGGTGCTTATTTATAGCCTCGTCCGAATTTAACGTTATTCCACGCAAGGAGTTGTGAATAGAGAAACTAGTGAAGGTCTGGCGACTCTAAGTCAGGAGAGTTTGCAGGGTGGGAAAGCCATCCCCCATCCATGTTCTAGTAATTTGACGGGTCGCTAAAGATGTATGGTCCCGCGTTGCCGTTGATAAGACACTACTTTACAATTTATGAGCTCTGGACGTTTCTGATTCACCACTTCATTCAAACTTGGGGACGAATTAATGCATGGGCCCAGGGCCTCCGATTTTATGGGGGCCTCCTCTTTCACAACAGCCTCAGTGAGATCATGATCCGAGTAATTAATGATCAAATGTTTTTCCTGGAAATATTGTCCGAAAAACTGGGAATTTCGAACTATGGCAACTGGCAAAAACTAAGACTTATGTGATGACGGTCATCCATGCAGAGGCCTAAGCCTTCAAGCATACTTATACTCATCATTACTTATTCAGTGGAAAGGAGACAGTAGGTCAAGCAGGCTTTTGCGATTGTAAGCCATGCACATTTGTTTAGGATTTATACGAGTATTTGACAACTAATACTATACACTGCTTATTTTTAAGGACCATGGGAGCCTACTCTTTCGTAACGTCCCCAGGGCTTCAAGAAGTCTTTTGACGTCTGTTCAAACTGTCCAGTTGTCTGCAGTATAGCGATTGTTCTGTTCCTTGGTTGGAGATAACCCCTCTCCCCCACACAGCTTTCCAATCCCATTCCTCCGAGAGTAACCTTCTGATGAAGTTTAACTTTTGAATTCGTTGACAGCAAATCTCTATGGGACTAAAGCCGTTTGAACACCATATTGCTGTAAACCAGTGATTCCTAAAGTAGTCTATATAGACCCCCAGGGTCTACGATAACCTGCAAGGGGTCCACGTCAGCGAAAAAATAATTAGAGGTCCATGAGGTGTAAATCGGGGTCTACAAGATAGTGGCTCTTTAAACCACATCATGACTAATTTTAATAAGGAAATTTAATCAAGTGGAAACTAGACTTTCCTATTTTACAGATTTACTAAATTGAATGAGGCTAATTTGCAGTTACAAGGCGACACCAAAAATTTTATTAAAACAAGGACCACATTTCAGCCTTTCTTGCCAGAATTGAGCTAAAGGAATATAATGGACATCGCAAATTTTCCCACTTTTTCGATTGTTATGGACAATCTACCTAGAAAAAGTTTTAACCCACATTCAAAATTTAAATGCCCTTTTTCTTAGATTTTGAAACTAGGTTTGAGAATGTTTTTACTATCGTAATCCCGCAGTAGGCAATGAATTCATGTGGTCACTTTGAAAAAATGTCAGATTACAAGAATTAGGCACCAAGATCTTAAAAGCTTAGAAACGGAAGTCAATAATTTTGGCTTTAAAAAAATATACCTATTTATTCCATATTATGGAATATCTAGTAAAAGCTTTTGTTTTTCCGATTGAGAAGGAGTTACAATGCAACAACAAAAAATGAGAAGACTGGACACTATTAACCGAGGAGATATTTAGGGTTAAATCTGATGGGATTGATGTCAAATGCTTAAAATTTGTTATTGCATCACCAGATTCATCCCTTCCATTAAAGGAGTTTGTTGCTCAATTATTTTATGTATTAACTAACATATTTTTCTTAAGTTTTAAGAACTTAAAACTTAAGTTTTTTTCACTACAGTTGAAAATTTAAATCTTTGAAAGGAAGTAGGTCTATACCTGCTGTCAAAATCACATTTAAGTTGATTAATTTGTAAAAATTTATTAGGTTAGTAGGAGTGTACCCCAAACCGAAAAACCTATCAAGGGGTCTATGAGGCAAAACAGTTTGGGAACCCCTGATGTAAACAACTACAATGTCTCATCACCAAGTATTAGTTTCAAAAAAGAATAGTCTTCCCGTTGTACGCATATATTGCTGTTTATTCGTGCAATCAAATGAGCTTTGAGTTCATGAGAAATCCACATACCGAGCTTGCTTACGTATCCCAGTTTCTTTTGATGGTCGTAAACACTTTTGACTAATCTTCAATGCCTCTGCAGTATCTCTTGTCGTGTAACGCGAGTTTAACTGAATCAATGTATTTTGTCATCAATCTGGTAAGGCATTCATGATCGAAGAGAATCTTTCAAATAAAAATCCCTAGAGATCCTTGTAGACAGACGTTCTCTTGTAGAACATCGTGATCGTAAACTTGACGCAATTCTTCCCAACCTGGACGCGGTTTTTAACCCCTTTTATAAGTTTCACTTGTATGTAACGAAATCGTTGAACTCTATTTTTATCCACTTTGAAAGGTCAGATTAATTCGAAATTTTGCTCACTTGTCCAGGATCGATGGCAATACAATTTAATTTTGTTCCATTGTTCTGATCAGGATCATTGGGATTAACGATTTTCCATTTTCGGACCTCATCCGGCGACTAAAAGATTAAGTTACTCAACTTAATTCGATTAATTATAAAGGGGTGTGCTTTAGTTTTTTTTAAATTGATTTCTCTTTACTGAAGTAAAATAGTGCGAAATTGAACAGTTTAGTTTTCAATGTTCACCGTGCGGTGAGATATCCACACATCTGAATGAAATCACCATTTAAAATGAAGCTTCGATTGTCGGTTCTCAATGACTCAACTATTAGGGAAATTGCTTGAAATATTTCTGAAACTTTACTGCCATATGTTGCAAAAAACCCACAATGACTTTTTACTGAGCTAAATATTGTATCCAATACTTACTTCCTGAAGCTTCCATTTGAAGATTTATTTGATGAGCCAAGGCATTCTCTAAATCACCAAAATAACTCAAAGTAATATTGTAATTTGCCTGCACTACAACGAATGTAGATATGATGTCTGATAAAGAAATATCATTTATTAAGTCTGTCAATAGAGAATTTTGCACTTTCAGAGTATTCTGAAATACCTAAAAAACAAATATTCAATTACAAACTTGTTAAAAGAGGTTATAAACTCATTAAATGAAGTACAAACGAATTATGTACATTTCTGTAAGGTAATTTTGCTTAGTGATACAGATTCTTAAAACAAAGACGACCTTTTAATAAAATATTCATCTTCATTAGAATATCTATATCAACCGTATTTCTCTTTTGTTAAGTATTCCACATTGTGTGGAATACTTAATGCTACTAATTCATTCCCCTTAAATGCTAAATGTACTTCAAAAGCTAAAGGGAAAATTTGTACATTTGTAATTACTTCAAATTTTGTAAAACTATGCAAGAAGCCGATTCATGCATTATCTATATACAAACAGAAAGCTGTTATAGTATTAACCCATTATTGCATTTTTAATTTACAAACTACTACAGAAAAAATGATTTTTAAGTAAAATATACTGAAACTTTAAACCATGTCTGTTTCAAGTAACAATAAAGTTTACTTCTAAATAAAAAGTTAAAGCTATCTAGATGTTCAACCTAGGAGTAGAGACAAACTACTAAGCTACCGGGACAACTTCTAAACTGTGTAATCCGCATGTTAAGAATTTCCAAAGAATTATTTAAAAAGAAATGCAATTGTTCTGGTTTGAACAATTGTACGGACGAAGTAAAAATATTTGAAGATTTCCTCATACATTTAGATTGAACTTTATTTTGGAAATTTTTCCAAATTTAAACCGTAAACATTTGACTTTGTTACCTGTAGCGAGTCGAGAAATTCTTCCCTGTTGTATCGTAGGATGTCTAGATCCATTTGCATAACGTCATGATCATTGATGAAAGGAGTAGAGAGATATCCAAGGATATGAATGTCCTGCGAGAAAATTTTTTGACCCTCCAGAGGAAAATGTTGATTAACTTTGCACACCAGTTCCAGTACCAAATCGTTTACGGTTCCATCGATGTTTATATCACCTAAAATACAGTATGCCGTTATATTGGAACATTGAAAACTTCGTGAAAATTCTTAAAAAAACTCAAAATTTTATTATAATGGTTTTAGTCCTTGCAAGGAAAGACAATATTGAAGTCTTGATAATAAAAGTATCTTCGATGTTAGGATTGAGTATTTATTAACATTGCACTGAGAAGCAACACGGAGGATATTGGTGAATGACTTCATAGTTTTGAGCCATGGTCAAGTGAAAAGAACGAGACCCGAGCTGGTGCCCTTCTCTACACCATGTCAACGTGAGTAATGAGTAACGACAGATTCAACGTGCTTAAGCTCCTCTACATGGCGGCTGTTTGGTCGAAGTCATGATACGCCGTCCACGAATCGGCGATCCTATACCCACTAGGCTACCATGGCCTACAGGATTAACTAGGAACGTCTTGACATCTGACATCTTGAGCCATTCACCAAATGTTGTATATCATAAATCTCATTGCGCTATTTTCCTTAATGGCACCTGTGAGATGACTTACTTTCTAATTACTTCTCAATACACTCAAAACATAATTATCACTGCAATCAAACACAGTCCGTCGTGTTAAAAATTCTCCCAAGAAACTATCTCATAGTACACCAGACCCCGCGCTGGTGCGTCGATCTTACTTTTCAAAATTTCTCAAACCAAACACAGTCTGTCGTGTTGACACTCGCAAGAAACTGTTCTTGGTTCAGTTGACCACACATCGGTCTATTACCGGAGGAATTAAATTTACTTAATCCAAACCGGTCTAGCACTTCGCGTTTCCAAAAACAAGGAACTCGCCTGCCCTGACCACCTCGTACGAGAGTCAACCACCTTCTTAAAACAGCAAGCCCTCTACGGAAACGCGCAGATTAGCACCAATATTCCATAATCCACCGCCAACACTAGTCAAACACTATATCACCTTCCTTCCGTTAGTAATCAAAATAAGGTTCTTTTGCACTTCGTCAGCGCAAATCTTGCCAAGTAGACATAAGCGACAACATACTGCATACACACAAAAATAATATCTATTAATATTTTTCCTAGAATTTTACTTTGGATGCATAAGAATTTTAATATTTAAAGTTTTTCCCCCAATGGGCAGCGACTTGCTTGTAAAATGTGGCGGCAAATGTTACAAGCGGGAAGATTGTTTGGCGTCTGTTGCATCATTCTTGGCGACTATTGCCGATGCCAGTGAAATTGAAAAGTACCCAAAACAATTATCGCTCGACATTTTGAAAATTCACAAATAAATGTTCTCTTTGTAGAAAATTCTGTGTACATCACTAAGGAGAAAATTTAAGATACCTGAAGTATGGGGGCTCATTTGAAGTATTCGATAAATGAGAAGGATTTTAAATCAAGCTTTACTTCGATTGGAAGTTTAAAATTCTCTTCGATTTGATTCCTTACTTTCGAATGCCACATTTAGAAGGAATATAAAATCGATTGATTAGTGACCACGCAAATTTGAACCTCTGTCAAGGGACGAGGATACCTTAACTGACATCTTTCTTCAAACTCCTGCACCACAATATTACTTTTCGAATAGGTAGTACAAGATTCTAAGCAATTGAAGTTTAAAGCCCGATCTTATTACTCAGCTTGCGAATTTAACCATCCCGAATAAAAACAAATGTGGTACTATTCAAACTTAATGAAAAATTTAAAATTGGATTGAATAAAATAGACTACAATCGATAGTCGAATGCCATCAATTTTCAATGTAACAGATTTAACAAAGTTAGTTTTCGAATTGAAAAAGTTGCAGAGAGAAAGGTCGTGGCTTCTTGCATATTTATATATATAGCTCACAATTCCTTTACATAAATTTGATACATTTTAAAAACGTGTATATTTCATCATGCTAGAGAATCAAACATTCATACAGTTCGATCAAGTATTAACATCGCATTGAAAGCAACATGGAGTGTCAGCGATGGAACTATAGTAATTCTAAGCCATGGTCAAGTGAAGAGAAGGGTGCCTCAGTTGGTATTTCATTTTTCTAACTTACATCCTACATTACGAGGAGTTTTAGCCCTGTCCGAACTAATTTGCAGTTTCTATATATACAACGGACTTTTCACGAAATTGGATACGAACCCCCTCCATAACCACTCAATGTACAACCACTTATATATAATCATTATTTCTCAAAGTATAATTGTGTTATCATACACAGCTTTGTGGCAGCTTCAGCGCTTAGAGCATTGTTTAAATACAATTATTTGCTTTTATTCCAAACCTAATTTGTTTTGAAATTCGAAAGGATGTTTTGAATAAATGTCAAAGTTTCACAATAAGGAATAGATTGTTTTTTTGGCGATTAAATGAAAGCTTCATGACTTAATTTTCACTCCAAGTAATACGCAGAACTTGAACGAAACTGAATTCAACGTACGGGCTTGCTAATAATTTTGCTCAAAAATCTTGTGGGGGAACTTTGAGTGGAGCCCACAACCTTTCAATTATGAAACCATTATTACGAATATGGAGACCAATTTTAAAATTGACAAGGTTGACAAGGTTCATTTCGAATTTGATCTTTTATTCTTCATTTTTATCGCATATCAAAGCGATTTAAAACTTTATATTTCCGATCTTTGAACGAGGTTTCGATAGTATTTAGTGAAACTTTATTTTAGAAGTACTCAATCTCTCAGAAAAGTTACGAGAGTGTACGATCTTGTTTTAAATGGAGTAACTGTACTATGCCCTTGACATATGACGTCTAGACGATGCCATTTCGCGTGCCATTGATTGACGTTTCGGAGGAGTACGTTGCCTGCCGAGAATGTGTCAATTGTTTTGTTTCAAATGCTCGAGGTTCTTTCTCCCTGGTACTAGAAATGAATCTATACGGTGAAAGTGCATCATATAATTTTATTCGTATTTCAGGGTATAAAATGCAAGATATGTGTTTTAATAGTATATTTCGAAATTCAGAATGTTTTTACTTTTATACCTTAAGACAATATCTTAATTGAATTTTAAAAAATATCGAACAAAAATATTGCTTTATATTAGCAAAGAACTAAAAATTTGTAGATAGTAACGGTATTCGGTTTAAAAGTTTAAACCGAAACTTACCCAGAATTGTAACATCTCGAACAAACGACAGAGATGAAGAAACTAATTGTTCTTCGGTCAGTGTAACGCGATTTTGAATAAAATTGTCAAGATCTACTCCATCGATTTTTCCAGAGACATTTACATCCGATTCCAAACTTAAACCAGACATGACAGATGTGTGACCAGAAATACGGTCGTCTGTGCTCGTTAAGACTACATCTTGAGGCAGTCTAAGGCCATTGATGTATCCTGAAAACAGAAGCATTTTAGAATGTGTGAACAAATATTTCTTTTGATAAAGTTTTTACTGTCATAGGCTAAAAAAATTCTATAAACTTAAAGAAATTAATGTGTGTATTGCTGACGTTAAAATATTTTAACAGTGTTTTTTCAGTATAATTTGGGCGACATTGAAATATTGAGAGTCAAGTTACTTACCATGTATCACGACAGCGTCAGCTTTTAACGAGTGGAAGATTTTTTCACCAAAGATCTTTTTGTTGCCGGCTTTCATCACTGCATTGTTGAACACATTAATTGCATCAATACCATCCAAGCTTTCAATAATAAATAAAGCTCCTGTAGTTAGAGTATCCGCCTTGATATCCTGAAAACTCTTGTGTCCCAAGATTTCCTGTAAAAATGTTCATCCCAAAAACTTCAAAACTATTTTCATCACAATTCAAAGTAACCGTTTCAAATTTAAAGTGAATCAATGCTGTTTGATACGATTTTAAATTATCGTCATTAAAGTAACACCAAGGCTGTTAAGCTGCATTCACACCAAGACAGCGTCGAGCGTCTAGCCAATCAGAGACTTCATTTTGCCCGAGATGAAGATCCTGATTAGCCAGACGCTCAACGCTTGACGCTGACTACCTTGGTGTGAATGCGGCTTTAGTGATGGACCTTAATTTTAAAGTGTGGTCAAGTGACGAGAAGGCCACATGAGTAGTACCCTCTCAAAACTTTCACCATGTCAAGGGGTGAAATTTGAGCCTCGACAGATTTTACGTACATCAGTCACTCTACATGACGAGTTTCCAGAGAGGCACCAACAATAAATTTCAATCCCACGACTCTACAGCCACGTGTTCGTCAACATGACCGCTGGTTGAATCAATCTCATTGGAGCTGCAAGATTCATTGAACGACAAATCTATTTTTAACCAAGGATAATTGATATATATTTGAAATAGACATTTCAAATGTTTCACGTACGTGTAACTTATTCCGTATAGCAGTTTTCAATTGTTTTATATTGTAAATGGTCTAGTTATGCAAGAGTTTCCAATATTTAGAAAATGTCGATCCTAAAACCTATTAAAAACTTTTTTTTTATAAAACAATTGCAAAAATGTTTTTAAAGATTTGTGGATGAAATGATGCAATGAAACTTGCTATTAATGTATGATTTAGAAAATTATTCAACTTTCGCGAAAGTAACTACCAATTAAAAGAGATTGATATGTACAATAGCTTTAGACTTCCATTTACAGTACCGCAAAGTAAATAGCAAGATTTGTCCTGTGGTTGAAAATACCGACGAATTCGTTTGAGACGTTTAATGTTTTACCTCTAATCTATGCTCAGTTTTATATTTTAAAGTTGACCCATTAACAATATTTCCGAACTTAATTTTACTTCCCTTCTTTAAAAGCTGCTTTATTAAACTCACACGCGTTAGAATTAAATCCATAAATGACACAAGTTTTACAATTATAAAACTGGGTTTCAATGTAATAAAATAAGTTTGCGAAGCGAATTTTTAAAATTTCTAAGTGTCAAAATCTAACTAAAATACGTGTTCCAAGAAAGAATTTACTAGAAGATGTGTAATATAATAGTTACGTATTATAGCAATCACTTCAAAATCATTCGCGGAAACTCCACAACCAAGGTAATTATATTTTAATTATATAGATATTCGCTTAACTGATATACGAATGCCGCATTACGCTTGAAACTTTGTTGGGAAATTATTTAATAGATATTTTCCATTCTGTAGATTGTAATATTTTCACTTTAGTGTATTGGATAATATTCAAGGTGTATCTAAAATTTTGCTTTTAGTCCCGATATTATGTGCTGGCTATGGTATCCTTCACAAGAGAATTTCTTAATGTTAAAATCCAGTTACCCAGAGCATAACGATCTTTATAAAACTTAATGAAATTGTAAAGAGATCGTGACATGTACCGTAATATGCTAAAGAACGATACGCATTGAAACTGCAAATAAGAAACGAAAGCTCTCTTATAGATTGTTAAATTATATGCAAGGTTAAATTTTCAATTGGCATATTTCTCCCTTTAATCCGTATGAATACCTTGTTCAGTCCAGGAAGTATATTGACCCTAACAATTTAAAAATAAAAAAGTGAAAGTTGATGCTATTCAGCATCATTTTTAATAAATGACCAATTACCGAAACAATATTAACACTCTGATCTCAAATGGGGCAATAGTAATATTGCTACGACGTTTACTGAAGAGCTAAGTGACTGATTGAATAATATTAACGTCACACTGTTCAACTACACGAGGGCTTTTGGCGACGGACCACGTAATTTTGAACCATGATCAAGAGACGCGGACGACACCCGAGCTTGCATCCCCTCTCCTAACTACTACACCACACCAACGGGAGGACGCTTCATCTCTCGACAAATTTAACGACAAATCTACCCTACACGGCGGGTCTTTAGTGGTACTGGGCTCGAACTCGTGACAAGGCATGCCACAATCCGATACCTATACCACTCGGCTACCGTGGCCACAAAGAGCTAAGTGACAAAGTATACTGAAAATCGCGTCAATATTGAATTAAAAATTCTACAGCGAATTTTAGAAAAATCAGTCCTACCTTCCTCTAATCGTTACAAATGTAAAAAAGGCACATCTTTAAAGTTAACACACTATTTATGAAACTTACTTGTGGAAAAGAATGTCTAACTGCATCTCTAAGTATCTCGGCAAGATTAATATTATTCGTCAAGTTTGCTAAATTGAGTTTGGCAACTCTTAGATCAGATTCCACGTGAACAGGAGTCGTTATTATCTGATCCCCAGCAACTGTAATAAATCGTAGTTGCAATTCTTCAACTGGAATTTCATTTACTCTGTCTTTTAGATGCAAATTCCCTATAATGTGTATACTCTGAACAATGACTTTCTCCTCGACAAACTGATCCTTTTTATTGGCAAACAAGGTCTGTAATCTAAGCTGTAAAATAATCTGAATTAATACAAAACTTGCGTGAAGTGAAAGTTATAAAAGAAAACTAGGGGCAGTCTTTGTAAATCAAGGCGCATTAAAAGATTTAAAATCCATTTAGTGGTGCACGAATTCGCTAGATGTTTTGCATATTTATAACATTTAAAATAGGAACAATTTCGTATAATATACACATGCTAAATAAAAATTATACATGCATGGAAAATTAAAATCAATTCACATAAATAACTAGAAATCAATATATTCCAGTAGTTATTTGACTAACTTTAGCAAAAGAATGGCAATACCAAATTCCATATTAATCTATTTTAGTTTAGAATGCCATGAAACTACCCTTTAATAGTTAATTTAGTACTTATCCAAGTACCCGCTTTATTTCAAATGTACCATTGGGATGTCGGTTCAGCTATCGTATCTGCAGTCTACCTTTTTAAGGAGTTTCATGGTTTAACCAAATAATTCCCTTTGGTCTGTAAAATTAAATAGGGTTCTTCCTTTAATGTCTTGATTTGTTGGTAAATTCATTACAATAAGAACCGAGAAACAATTTTTGCGCTCTCAACACGTAGTTGAAATATTTAATGACAAATTTATTCAATAAAAATTGCTCTACAGTTCCACTAAAGAGCATAAAATGGAATACATCCAACTGTTCCACAAAGATAATGCTAATCTACAAAGCATTGCATCCGCAGATATTTTTCAGGTTATGTAATAAAAAATACAATACAATTGTATTTAATTGAAATGACAATTATTTGGCCATCCCTCTTTCAAATGGGCTGCATTTTTGCAGATTAGCCCTTTCACTCTTTAAGATTTGCAGTGGCTACAAGCACCATTTAGTGGCAGCTTCCACTTCCAATTTTTGAAGCTTGAATTTTCGCATCCATAAAATCTATTCCAGGCGGGATTGAACTCGCAATTTTGGACTCACGACGCGGGTACGCTATCTCAGCCACCGAGCCGAATCTCCAAATTTTTCCTTATTATCTTGCATAACATATTTAAAGTTTCCTAGATAAAAATGGCAACTTCACAATAGTCATTCAAAGCCAATTATACTGTCGGTTGCACTATAAAGAAACACGAGAGCTATTGGCAACGGACCTAGTAATCTTTAATCTTTATCAAGCAACGAGGACGACACCGAACTAACTTTGCCTCTCCTAACTACCCTAACCACTAGCAGGAGGATATAGAGTACCAACAGATTTAATGTGCAACGGAATAGTCATTCAGAATTGTGAGACTACTTTCATTTTCTTGCCATGGATTCCCGTCTACACACAAACCGAGAAGATTAATATGTTAGTAGAAAACATTTTAAAACCCGAAATTTAAAAAATGAGCTAGTCAGAACAATGGAACTTAATTTCAAAAATAAAGTTAATTACTTCAGTAAGCACGCACGGCGACAAACACTTTCTACTTTATAATGGGAAAAATAAAGAGCGCATTCGTTACATCAGTGAATTCAATCAAGTTTCGTAAATACGACAGAAAAACTTTCATTTAACGAAACATTAACAAAACCATCCAATTTAAATAGAATTAAAGTGTAGTCTCGCTGCTTTCAATAAAATTCCTTACCTGCGTGATATTGCACCCATTTAAAAGTCCTCCAACGTGCATGTTTGAAAGAAAGACGTCTGACACAAACTGAGCATGATCTAGACTTTCATCTTGATTAATATAAATGAAGTTATCCCAGCTTAATCCATCAATCAAAGCGTTTGCCTGCAGATTGGCTAGAGATTAAAGAAATATTTTTACGTTTGGATATAACTTGACGCAATTCTTAGATACTGCTCAACTTACTGGCGGAATTTAACCCCTTGCCTGTAGAATATATTTAACAAAAACGTGCCAAAAATTGAAATTTAATTTTGTTATCAAAATCAAAAAGATTAACGAGAGAAAATGTTAAAAATAGATTAAAGAAACAATTTAAGTGAAATTACTATATTCATTATTTTCGCATATATTTGGTATGTTAATGAATTACAATAATTATTGGTCATATGACAATTTTGAAGATAAATATAAGCTAATACACAACAGCATTATTTATATCAGCTTTCAAGATTTCCGTGTCCATCGGGTTCCTTTGAATTTCACAAATCTCTCGTAGCGTGGTATATACGAACTGCAAAATAATTAAAAATCCAACAAACTGAGCTAAATTACCAAATTTTAAGAGGGAAAGTATAGCCACGTATTTGAAAGATGGTAAATTGCATAATATGCATTACACGAACCGAGTTCAGGCTACATGGGATTGAAAAATCAATTTTTCGCTTGCCCGAACTCGGCTCGTGTATTTCAATATTGGAGCCTTTGTGTTGATTTAACAGAGTTAGGGCGTCACAAGCAAGGTTGCACTACCACACTCTGAAATTAATATAAAAAAAGCCCATTTATTGCGAATTTAAAGAATTCAAAAACGTTGCGAAACCTTGCATATATAATACTCAAAACCGGTATTTCTGTATGACTCGGCAATTTTGAAAGAAAAGTTTTGGGCCCGCAGGAGTTTACAATTTTTATTAAAAATTCTTTTAAAAAGTTTAACTACAATTCAATTTTTTCCCGGAGTAACTTCATAAATGATTTACTGCATAGCATACACGATACGCAAGTAAAATTTTATTCATTGTAAGGGTGTGACGGGCTCGCGCGTCTTTCTGTAAAATGTCCTTTGGACCAAAATTAAGGGCAACTCTTTCCCAACCAAATCCAAGAAGTGAAGTGTGAATGAAAGATGCAAATGAACAAGCTTTTAAATATCGGAACTTGGAGTAAGCGAGATGGCAATGTACGGAAATTTGTGATAGTGGATGGAAATCGACAGGTAGCTGACGTCTAATAGAGGAATCGTGGTTCAAGTCTGAGTGAGTTTTACGTGAGGTGAATTGAAGTTATTAGTGATTGAATATATGAAGGTCAAGTTGCACACTAGTGCATACAAAGTCAAGATTGATAGCTTCTCCAAGTTGTAATAAGGTAGGATTGATTATTTAATATTAGAATGAGTGATTAAGCGGTTCACTGATTGATAGTGGTCTGAATTAGATTAAGTCTTATTATAAATATATATATATTGCGTGTGTTGCGTATTTTTCATCGTAGAGAGATTCTCACATTATTATAATTTAATTTGCTAAAGGTTTAAGTTGAATACCTTAATAAAGTCATTAAGATGTTTGATTCTAGTTCTTTCGTTAATCCTACGCCTCCAGCTCACGCTGATATTTCGAGAGATGTTCTCCCAAGGGGCTTTACATAGATGTTTTGGAGATGTTGATCTTAAGAAAAAATTGAATACAGCACAAGATTATTCATAATTCAAATAAGATCTTGTCGGAAGTTTGATTTATAGGAAAATGTTTAATGTTGCATGTCAGTGGTAATATTTGTTAAAAGTATTAAGATACTATATATAAAATATAGTAAGATTAAAGCATGAAATACGGATCTTCTGGCTCAGAAGATTCAACTTCGAGTTACGAGGTTTAATTTAATTCTATAATTTTAAAGCAGCAAAGGGCTAAGGTAAATCCGAACTAATGTTCACTCCCCATTTTTCCCATGACAGGAATTTAAGCTTCCCCTGCGGGAAGCAGGCACTCTCTCCTTCAACTTATTTAATTTAATAACAAACTAACATGTCAAAATCCAAGTAGAAAATTGGCCTCCCTCCCATTGATTTTGTCACAAGCGTAGGGACAAAGAAAGTAAAGTCGTAAGGGAAGGGTTAAGTATGAAGGTTCTTTTGTTCCTCGAAAACAGGAAAAAATAAACACGAGAAATACAAATATTTGATCAAGAAATAAAAGGGAAATAGAATTTGCACAAATGTTTCAAAGGAAAAAAAAACTGTCCGAGTTTTGTATTGAAAAAGTTAAACAGTAGCAAAGTTCTTTAAAATGTTTAAATCTTAAAAACATTTGAAGATGCATTTTACATTACCAATGTGTAGATCTTCTGTGAAAGATATCGGTTGTTTAATTACATTATTTCCAGATTTGAAGAATGTATTATCATACAAGAACGTAATGTTGATGCCATTAATGAAGCCGTGGATTAGCAAGTCTCCTGCTTCAAATTTTCTAAAGGAAAAAAAAAGAAATCCGAATTTTTAAAATTTTATTACATACACCTAACATGCTAATTAACAAATTTAAAATTAAGTGGGAAATTGAGTAGGAGTGAGTTTTATTAATGTTGCACTATGAGGCAGCACGTGGACTATTGGCGGTGGACTTTATGGTCTATGATGTGGCCTCATGGTCACAAGCTATGGTCAAGCGACGTGGATGACACGAGTTGGCAACTCCATCTCCAGACTTCGTTACCGCGCCGAAGTGAGGACTGAGCATAGGAAGAATTCAACATGCATCAGTTCCTTTACACGATGGGTCTTCAGCGGCACTCTGCTCGTGACATGCCTGCCTCATGACCACTTGACTACCGTGGTCTAAGTGAGAAATTGAAATACATAACTTATGGTCTTGTAGCAAGAGATTAGGACTGATGCAAATAATTTTCTTTTAGAATAAAATTTAATTGCCTCTATTAAAATGAAAAAAGTAAATTTACATCGAACTTTAAAGCAAAACGAAAGCTATTGGTGACTGACCTCTCCAAACTTCTGCACCGCCCCAACGTGGACTTTGAGCATCGACAGGTTTAGTGTGCATCAGCCTCTATGTACAGTGGATCATCAGTGGTGCTAGGTGTATTAAAATATGCTTCAACTCCGGCCTAGATATTCTCTGGGAGTTTGATGTTTTCAATAGAGAGCATAGAATTTCAAATTTTATTAATTTTTTTGGAATTGAACCCTTTAAGTGGTTTATACTACGCAAATTCTATTCTTTTGAGAACTTTATCATTTTCCGAACGCTGTTTCAAAGAAAAATAATTTTGTTCAACATGCAGGGCTAAAAACTTCAACGTACAAAAGTTGCTTTCTTTATCAAATCGTTAAAAGTATACTGAAGTTTTACGTTAAACGAAATATTTTTGTAGACATCTTTATTTTAGAAAAAATATGCAGAGTAATTTGTTCTCTGGTGCAAGTTTAAAAACAAAATCTTGCAATGAACAAGTGATGCATTCCCAGTTAGATGAAGTTAAAATTATCGACAAGGTCGTGCTATTTTGGTCCAGAGTATAAAATAACTATACCTCTGTTGGATATCTTTATATATAAAAATCTGCGCGTGTGTATGCGACTAAACTCCTAAATGGCAGGACCGATTTTGATGAAATTTTTTTGTGGGTTCAAGTGGATTCGATAATGACTTAGATTCATAATTCAGTCCTATATAGCAATTAGTTAAAAATGCGCCAAAATTATGCAAGGGCGCGATTGTTCATAAAAAAACCGTGGGCAATATTCTTGAAGCGACTATTTTGAGCGGCAGACTTTAAGGTGAAGCTGTATTTCTGCCACAGATCCCAATGATTCTTTCAGATTCGCCTACCCATTCAAATGTTTGCAATTTCCAATTTGCTATGTGACCATTAATAAGTCACAAGGTCAAACAATGACAATTTGAGGCTTAGATTTAGAAAACCCTTTCTTTTCGCACGACCAATTATAGGTTGCATGTCCGAGGTTTGGCAAACCATCTCATTTGTTTATACCCCTCAAGGATGAACCAAAAACATTGTACATTTAATGGCATTACGATAAATTTTTTCGTGCATTAAAAAATATACCTGTTATGAAAATAACTCGTTTTATCTTTTTTACCCTTATATCGAAACATGTTGAAGTTTCGATTCAGAATAGCTTCTATATTCAACTTAGTTCATAGTAAATACATACTCACACGCAATCGATAGGTCGAATTGTGGTAACTGTACATGTGATGATGCCATGTTTTGTAATAATTTTTTTATAAAAAATTTCATGAAAACTGTCCAGATTGTTACAACTTATTCAAAAAAAGTTTGTAATTTTCGGATTTAAAACGTGTGTAGAGGACATCTGTCAGGACCGCTAGTAATTTATAAAAATATCAAATTCTTGGGTTTTTATTGCTTTTAAAAATGATTGGAATAACTAAATATTCTAAACAAGTTATTTTGAACATAATACGAATGACACTAGTTAACAGAATGAGGGTTATTCATTACATTTTAAGTAGGACGGAGTAATCACCGACGGAGAAGCTTTTTGAAAATAGGAACCACGAAAGACTATGTGTAACAGTGTAAGATAAAATAAATCTACGTGTTCATTTTATGCACATCCAAAACAAATTTACCCATTGAATGTTTTGAGAGCAGTTATATAACCGTATTCGTCAACAAAAACAACGTTATTGACGATGTTGGACCAAGGTTCTCCATTCAGATTCGAAATCGTTGAGGATTTCTCCAAGACAAGTTGCTTCATAAATCTTTTTCCGCTTAATATTTCTTGAGGAGTGTTCAGAGTTACGATTCTATTCAACATTTGCGAGACGTTAATTCTATTCAGAGTACTTTCTTCTGCCAGGATCAAGTCTTGAGCTGAAAAATCAATATTTTAGTGAATACTATTTTTGAATATTTGACGAAGTTTTAATATTTATATCTTACTTCAACCGATTTAAAAATTATCTACAAATTATTTTGATTGCATGAGAGTATTAGTAAAAAGTTGAATTCATCACACACACACACACACACACACACGTAAAACAAAGCTCTAGTTACTGTTGTTACTTTCCTCCTATTGCATATTACAATACGGTTTCACTACGCGAATGATCTACAGGAGGAGATTGATACATTCCTTTTTCAGTTATCATAGATTAGAATATTCCATAAAACGTTTACTGCGGAATAATGCGATTGAAATCACGAAATTCAAAAGCATACAATGGGCTAAATTCATGTTAGTCTCATGATAATTGCAATCTCACGATCTCTATGGAATTTAATGCCGGAAACAGTCTAAATTTTACAAACAGAACAAATGGCAGAAAATTTTTTAAATCTTAGATGTTCGAAGTACTAAGATTTCTTCAAAAGTTTTAAAATTAAAATTCTTTTACATGTATTTTAATTGAGTATTTAGTTTACCTATGTTTTCTTGGAGAAATTTAAAGTAAGTGTCTGTAAACGAGTTGGCAACAGTGAACAGCATGAACCAATTCGCTGGAAACATACGATTGCAGTTATCCCATGACCAATCACGTTGCATGAATTTAGCTGATTCAACTATAAAAATAATACCATTACTTTAAGGAGGATAGTTGATGCATAGAATGCGATTAAGCTCTTCACGTGAGTCACTGACTCATGGGAAATTCTGTGAGGGGAAGGGATTAGAGAATAGCTGCTAGATCTCTACGTATATGAGAACAGGATCAAAACTGATGCGATAGAAAACTAATAAATCGTTAGTTCGCAAAAACATTCGCTAAAAATGAAATATACCGATTAAGTTGACAGCGTGATGTTGGAATGTGTGAATGAAGTTACCTCTTTCCAAACAAATGCTTTAAGACTAACTCAATAAAAACAAGAAATTGATCGCGTTTAAACATATCGACTTAATATAATGTTTCAGGTATCAATTTGTCGTTTGCTTTTATTAGTTATAGCACACCCAACTCATTCGTTATTTTAAATAAGGCACTGTCTTTCCACCATTTTTTATTCTCTTTTAAGCCTAAAAATATCAAGGGCAAATTTGCAAGTAATCAATTGCGAATTTGAAAGTAAATTTAAACTGAAAGAATAGTTCCCACTGAACTTTTGAAGCTAGTTTTCTTTTGCAGGTTTAAGTGTATCGTATCTAGCCACATTGTCGTAAATATCAGATACAAATTAATGGACATCTGCTTTTATTCTGTGCCCGTCTCCGATCTTTGTGATAAATTAACGAGCAGCCGAATATGACGTAATATGATAAACAGTCCCCAAAGGCATAGTCCACAACATTCAAGAAACAGTTTAAAACTGCAGGACATTCAGTGATGCAATACCTAGTCATAGGTTGATTGATTGAATATTAACGTCGCACTGTTCAGCTACACGAGGGCTTTTGGCGACGGACCACGTAATTTTGAACCATGGTCAAGTGACGTGGACGACACCTGATCTTGCACCCCCTCTCCCAACTACCACACCACACCAACGGGAGGACGTTTCAGCTCTCGACAGATTTAACGTGCATCGCTGCCCTACACGGCGGGTCATTAGTGGTACTGGGCTCGAACTCGTGACTAGGCGAGCCACGATCCAATACCCCTCTGCTACACCTAGTCATAGGTACTTCATGATCACAGAGTGGGCAGGAATCTGAATCCGGCATCCCCATTTTATACAGCTAATCCTGGAAAATGCCATGACTAGTAGCAAGCCTAAAATGGGCCACGTTGACTGCTCTAGGCATGAAACTAGAAATTATCATGTACGTCTTCAGATAGCTCTATTTCTTCCCCGAAGCTCTATAGACATGGTGGGCTGAAACATTTGAATTTAATGATGAAAGATGTAATTCTTTTTATGCTGCAAATACAAAGAGGGATCTGGTCGCGTTATTTGGAATCCACTCTTGGCCAATATATCTGCCCACTAATTTCCATAAATCCATACATTTATGCATCTAAGTACGTATTGTACGAAATTGAAATAAAAGTTATATTGATCTTACATTTTCGCAGCAAAATGGTACAAATTTAAGTATTAATATATCCGTTATTCATCCACTTAAAATTCTAACGTTCTCATTCAGCAATAGTACTGCACTAAATTATCCTCTACAAAACTAGTCAATAAAAATCCAGATCAGGAGTTGAACAATGTCGATACCAAGAAATTGAATGCTATATATTCACAAGATTAAGATAATGCTTAAAAATTACTTACCTTCGATGCTCCAGAAAGCCTTATTTGTAATAACGTACTTCGGTGCAGTTCTTGAGACCGCGTTAGCTATGAATTTCTGAAAATCTATGCTGTTGAATGTATTGAAATTTACATTCTGGGCAACGAGGTCACCAGGAACTGTAGTCAGTTCAGAGAGAAATCTCTTTTCCCCTGTTAAAGCGTTTAAACATTACGATTTTATTGTCATAAGTATACAAACTCTGCTGAAATATTTATTAAATGTTTAAAAGGTAGTTATTTCAGCGATAATTTTAAAAAATACTGCATTTTAACTGATGTTTTCATTTTGTTAAAGCGAACTAATGGAGTGGTTATGGATAGCATACAATATTTAAGCTTATAAGCATTTAAAACGTCAAAAAACTAAGTTTTAGTAAAAAGTTTAGTTTCATGTAATTAAAATGGAGAGTGCACTTCATTAAAAGGATTATACTATTTAAATAAGTTTGATAGTCTAACAATAGTTATGAAGGGAACTTTTCTAAACTAGTAAAACCTTAAAAGCTTCATTAACACATGCAATCTTTTCTTAAAATTAGACAGCACTAATTATTTCATCACGTAGGTAAAACATTCTTAATATATTTATAAGATTTGATTTATAAAATACTGCACAAATCTGAAGTTTAATACCAACTCGAACTACTCATTAGTGATATTATTCAGGGGATCTTTTAAATATGTCAATGATTTTGAATTCAAAAGATATCAAAAGCTGAACGATCAAAATGCCCGCACATTTTTTTTTTTAAAAGTTAATTCTGAGAAAGTAGAAGAACGGCAATTTTTCCTGAAACACTGACAATCATTGTGCGCTTTCATTTTCCTATTTAAGAATATTTAATTTTCAAAATTTACTCGCAATGTATATAATATGGTTCATAATCATTGATTCGAGCCAAAATACTCGCTATCTGCATACATTAGTTACATAATTCTTGTTATGGTAATTTCATGCTAAATTTTCAAATACTTTCAAATCCGATTGACAATTGATTAGTAAATTAATCAAAATAGTTAAATATTACCATTCTTTATTAATCATAGTTTGTCCCATTGCTAAAATTACAGAGTCTAAATTAAATATTAGGTATTGGCATTTTTATACTAATATTTGCTGTCAGCACCGACCCTTTAATATACATCGGAACTAATACACGAAAGCGAAATTTGAAAAATTTATGAATACGAATCTTTTTCAAAAGGATTCCAAACTGATTTGTCTTGCCGTATCAAAATTAAGAATGCAGACTAAGAGTAATGCGAGTACAATGAATATTTTCGTTTAGTTAAAATCAGGAAAAATTAAGGACTTTAAGAAACTAGTAGTATCCTTTGAAGTCTTACTAATTGGAATTTATGTCGGCATAAATGACCACAAACAGAACAATGACAATTTTTAGTACATACATTTCTTACCTAGAACTCTTTGGAATGCTTTATTGTGCATTATGTCACCCACTACAAAATTGTTCAGGATTTTTGCATCAACGTGACCAAAAATTTGCAGATTTTCCAAAGTTTTCACGCCATGAACCGTACCATCCTCTCCATGCCGATCCATCTAGAATTATTGAATAAGTTAAAAATTGATATTTGTAACATCATACACAATGTAAGACTCCGATAAAATGCATGAGAATACCAATTTCTTCAGAAGTATTTTGAAACTGGATTGTTAAATTTCACAATGCCATTTAGGCCGCGCGCATCAGAAATCGCAGAATCCATGATTACCAATTCGCGACTGAGAGTTCAGAGCCATGATCACTTGGCAACTATGCCTGCGAAACTCTCATCTTAATACCTTGAGAAGTAATCTGTTCTTAGAATATAGAGAAAATTAGAAGCCTATTTGATTATGCACCTTTATTCTAGAATATTTATAATCAAATCTAGTTAGTTTAGGTATTGAACAAGATCTTATTACATTCACCGTTCACTTATATACGTAAGCTTAAGTTTTGGGAATTAGCAAATGTGAAAGGAGTTTAACTTTATGTAACGCTCGATTCCTTAATTTACATTTATACTTTCCGGTTTCTTAATGATTTTTTTTATTTCCATACAGTGAAAGTGCCGTCAATTAGTGATAAAGTTATAACACTTGAAACAAAACAAGAATTTACTTGCCGAATTTCACACACTAAGAAACATTTTTACTAAATGTATTGTAAGCGCTAGCATCAGCTGAGCATGCGACTCATTTGAAGTATATTAATAACTAGCTTACATTTATTAAATGCTCGATTAGTTAAACAGTGAAAAATAATTTTGGTTAGTTTTACTTCGTTACCACAGTTTATAAGAAGCAATTTACAGAGGAAAAAAACTAGAGTGCACAAAAGTTTCAATACAATAACAAAGGATTTGTTAGAACAGATGCCACATAAGAACCAGCATAATGTTATTGGCAGCTAACTTGTCATTTTGAACCACGGTCTAATGACAAGGACACATTAGCCGATACCTCTATATCCGAGTCGCATTAAGATTTTGAACCTCATACTCAAAATGTATCAATCCGATTATACGACAAGTCTCCCTGCATTACTCGCCCATTTTTCAATGAACTCGATTGAAAGTAATTTAGAGTTGTTAAACTAAAAAATAAAATGGCAAAGCCTTTAATATAACCATGATCTATTTCAAAAGGAATAAATTCAGTTTTAAGAGTTGTTGCTTCGAAATGTAATATACGTAAAACTATCTAAAAAGTGTGATACAAGTGTAACTGATAAGTTTTTTTGCCTATTTGGTATTTAAAACACTGTACCGTCTAAAAACAATTCCATAATATCGCATTAAGCAACAAAAAAAAAAAATTATTTTTGAAGTACCTCATTCTGGAAAGATGTTATGTCGAATCCATTTACCACAGCCTCTGTGACATTCAAATGCTGTGTAATAACCACTTCTTGATCAAAAGATTTGAAGGATAGTATAGTTTCATTTTTAAAGCTGTGGGCGAAGTCTTCATCCAGATTCAAGTTGTTCACCCGTTTGACTTCCAGGTCTGCTTTTGCAGTTATTTTAGCTAGGCTCACTGGAACTTTAATTTCCTAAAAAAATTAGAGAAAGTTATAGTTCAAGAATTTAATTGGAACTAGTTGCAGTTTTGGTAAAGTTGAATTGACAATTGATGTTTATTTTTATCAGATTTAAATTGATCTCCGAATTGTTCAAATGCAATAATTAAAATTGAACTGAAGGATCAACAGGCAGTGAGGGATCTTTTAAATCTGGAGGAAACATTAATGTAAAGCGAAATTTCAATGAAAGATATTCATAAGTCAAAAATCAAAAAAAATTACACCAAAATCTGAATGTATAACCTCTATATTGTAGAGTTGTGACTGCATCATACAAATTACAATAAAGAATGATTTAGAGATCTAATATTTTTCCCGAGTGACTGCTTATAAATATATGAATATATTCAAGATATAAAACAAATTTAAATATGAACATAAAGACATTTGACTTGTCCTTTTTAAAATATCTTCAATATTCATTTAAAATATTAATAACTACCGTTTAACATACAATTGAAAAGTCTGTTGATTAACTTCCTAAATTTCATGCAACTGAAAAGGTTAAAAAATTAAGCATGTTCCTCTATTCTGGGCCATAATGCCTAAATTTTCTTAAATGTGACCACGGTAAGCTACCTTCCCCCCATTTGTATTTAATGTAAAATACTTATTCAGACTCCGTGCAATTTTGGAACAAGAACTTCATGACAATGAGTTTTGCAGATTTCGCATATAACTTTATAGCTTTATTTTATTTACTTATTGGTGTATTTTAACGTAAGCAATTTTACATAAAAGTTCTTGAAGTCTTGCAATTTTTCTAAAGTTTCTCTTATATATTATAATTAGTGGCGTAGCTACTATTGGGTTAGGCGGTGCAGTGCATCGGGCCCCCCAAGCTCACGGGGGTCCTCGTACCCTGCCCACTAAGCCGAATTTCCGATGATTTCTGCAAAATTTAAGATATAAACATAAAAAGTTTGCAACTTAACTATAATCATCGCAATTCACTTGAAAGTAGTTTCGAATCTGTAGGGAATTCCCCTAAATTCTTTTCGTTGTTGATTCAGTGTTGCGAACTTAAAAACCTACACAAGAAGCAATTTGGTCCTAGTTGTGTTTTATTTTTAATAACAATGATTCATAAGCTAATTTCCCGTTTCAGTATTTCGTAGTCTTCTCTTATCTGCAATACACTGATACAATTCCCTCCCCCTCTTCTCTTTTGCAGGTGGTGTTTTTCTTAAAGAATTATAATGTATTGCGTTTTATTCATACATATTTTTATATCATTTCCTGTCTACTTTGGTGGACCCTTTTGTAGCTTTAAGCCCTGTGGCGAATAAGTTTGATCCACCCGAATAAATAAACAGCTGGGGATTTTTCGATGACGCTTTGTAGCGTAGAATTACGTTTCTGCTTCCTTTTAAAGTCAGTAAGTACTGGAGCACATATGAATTGTATTAGATAAATCATAAAACTAAAATTAGAAAAAAAGAAACCCAGCGGTGCGTTTAAGCGCAAACAACGTCAAGTAAGAGGATAGTAAACAAAAAATTATAGCTTTGTATATTAAAAATATTTATATATTTTACTTTATAAAGTCCAACCAATATAGGGCCCTCATTTTAATTTGAACCAGGGCCTTTTGATACCTAGCTACGCCACTGATTACAATTTTGATAACTGATAAAGATTGGTGTTAAACAGAAATATATAAAAAAAATTTAAGTCAATTCCTATTTAAATCAACAAAGAAATTTTTTATTTTAGCTACTTTTTATTAAATAGTTATATTAACATAAATATGTATATACATATGACAGAATCACCACATTAAGTGGTAATTAATTCTTATTAATTATCATTTAAGTATCGTATGTCATCCCAAACAATCGTGCATATAAAGTATTCAGTTGAACCGAAATTCTAACACGCGAGAAAAAACCTTTCAAGTTTTGATACAAGTCGCCAAAAATGATGACAACGTGGTTGTATTTGTAATTCTTTAAATAATTAGTTTTAGTCAATTTTTATTAATTATACGATTGTATTGGCATCCAAAATAATCCTGTATATAAAATTTCAGCTCAATTGAGGGCTTTAAAATGTATTTTATTAACGATTGAAAATTCCACCGAGATAAATAAATATCTAAATAAAGATAAGGAGATTGTGAGCTAATAGTAGGAATTGAAAAGTACCCGACAGATTGTTTACGTCATACTAAACACGATGGCTCCTGGCTACGGTCCTCACAATTTTCAAGTGACGAGAACGATATTCGAGTTGGCACCAAACTTCCCTAACTTACAATCCACGATATCAAGAGGACTTTAGGCAGAGAAAGATTTCAGGTAGATCAGACCCTTTATACAGCATATCTTTATTGGCATTATAGCATGGCTCAACTCATCGTCATTAACTCGCGACTAAATAGATCCGCCAGCCAAGAGTTACAAGGCTTCTATTGCCATATCATTAATATTTTTAGTAAAGTTAGTCTTAAAATATCGAAATAATTTGTTTCTTGAGGCAGAGAGTACTTAATTTACTACTAATCAACATGAGGGAGTATTGGCAACGGACCTTGTAATTTTAAATTAGAGACCTCCAAGCCCTCGACATGCTTAACATGCATCAAGCCCTCGACATGCTTAACATGCATCAAGCCCTCGACATGCTTAACATGCATCAAGCCCTCGACATGCTTAAAATAGCCCTCGACATAATTTGCATTTCCTGAGGCAGCTTAACATGCATACTTAATTTAACACATAGCCCTCGACATGCTTAACATGCATCAAGCCCTCGATTGCTTAACATGCATCAAGCCCTCGACATGCTTAACATGCATCAAGCCCTCGACATGCTTAACATGCATCAAGCCCTCGACATGCTTAACATGCATCAAGCCCTCGACATGCTTAACATGCATCAAGCCCTCGACATGCTTAACATGCATCAAGCCCTCGACATGCTTAACATGCATCAAGCCCTCGACATGCTTAACATGCATCAAGCCCTCGACATGCTTAACATGCATCAAGCCCTCGACATGCTTAACATGCATCCCTCGACATGCTTAACATGCATCAAGCCCTCGACATGCTTAACCCTCGACATGCTTAACATGCATCAAGCCCTCGACATGCTTAACATGCATCAATCGACATGCTTAACATGCATCAAGCCCTCGACATGCTTAACATGCATCAAGCCCTCGACATGCTTAACATGCATCAAGCCCTCGACATGCTTAACATGCATCCCCTCGACATGCTTAACATGCATCAAGCCCTCGACATGCTTAACATGCATCAAGCCCTCGACATGCTTAACATGCATCAAGCCCTCGACATGCTTAACATGCATCAAGCCCTCGACATGCTTAACATGCATCAAGCCCTCGACATGCTTAACATGCATCAAGCCCTCGACATGCTTAACATGCATCAAGCCCTCGACATGCTTAACATGCATCAAGCCCTCGACATGCTTAACATGCATCAAGCCCTCGACATGCTTAACATGCATCGACATGCTTAACATGCATCAAGCCCTCGACATGCTTAACATGCATCAAGCCCTCGACATGCTTAACATGCATCAAGCCCTCTACACGGCGGGTCTTTAGTGGTTCTAGGACTCTGAACTAGTGATACACCAGCCACGAATTCGTGACCAAAACCATTAGGTTATTGCTGCCATAAATTTCGCAAGCGAGATTTTTCATGAAGTGCTCTACTATTTATCAATATAGCAACGTACTGAATTACTAACAATGCAACTTACTTGATTGCTAGTTTTCAACCATATTGTAGTCGGCAGTTCAGAAATTTGAATTCCATTGATTCCCTCTGTCGCAATGATATGTCCCAAGACAATGACGTTATGGAAACTAACTTCATTCATTTCCGCAACTCCCTCAACGTGATTTACTATGTCTTGCAGCATAAGAGAAGGGTCGACGTCATCTAGAACGACATTATCCTTCATGTTGATGCTGTCCGCTGTCAATGGGCGTGAGAAAGTAACAAACCCAGCTACGATATGGCTCCCAGTCTTCATAACTGCCATCTTATCCAGATCAATCCCATTCACGTAGTCGACGACGAGACTTCCATTTATCGTCAACAGTTCATGGAATACAATGTTACTCTGAACATTCTGATCAGTCGATAGTGTCATTAGCTGATTGATATCGATGCCATTAATATAACCTTTTACGTCAAGATTTCCGAAAACAGCATGCGGTGATGTGAACACAAAAGATCCTGAAAAATTATTTAGAATATAATTGTGATTAAGGATAAAACTTTAACCCTTTAAGCCGTTCAAATCTTTTCCGAATGTTTGCTTTTGCGTTTCCCCCTACCAATGCGTGTTTTTTTTAAAAGCGCGTATTAGAGGAAGCGTTCAGAAACGCTAGTTAAGTATCAGAATATAATCTAATCACTTTCAGAATCGATTGACATTACTCTCCTTTAGCTTTCGAAAGCATGAAACTGATGCCATTTCACACTCAAGAATAAAGTTCTAATTCTCGTGAAATTCTGTATTCGAATCATTCACTCCAGTGCTGTCCTGCATTAGTAAAAGAAACTACTTTAGAACGCGATAGACGCGTTTGTAACGTTCGATACAGTACAAAGTCTAGATGAACGCTCTCGGCGCATTCGAGAAGGCCTAAGGGTTAAAGATATCTGAGTACCTGCGAAACATTTGTAAAATATGAGATGAGATTTTGTAGTTTTCAGATATATTTTGTTAATTATGAGAAGAAAAGCTGGAGTTGTACAGACAAACTTAATATCCAAATGCAAAAAACTGACGAAAACTTTTGAATTACATAAATGCGATACATTCCGAGCAAAATGTTTATGACCCAATTTTCAACTTTGGAACATTTTAAGTTTTGCTTTACTATTCCTTTTTGAATAAACTCGAGGTGAAAGATTTAAATTTTTGCAAAAAACGGGAACATTTCATCTTGCTTACTATATAAAATCACCTAAAAATTTCTTATTTATACAATCTGCAAATTTTCTAATAATGATACGTTTTAAAATAGGTCAGAACAACTAATATTACAAAGACAAAAAATTCAATCAATTATCTTCATTACCACTTAAGTAATACCTATCGCGCATATTGGAAGTACAGTAATTCCTCGAATTACGCCTATCATTTTTATACACGGCGTATAACGCGCACTCGCAAACTCTGATCTTAATTTTTATGTTAAAAGTGCGTGCTATAAGTTGGATTTTACGGTAGTTATGGCTTTGTCGCTTTGACATGAAGGTCTCATAATTTCTTTCCAAGACATTTTATTTTCTTTCATGACGATGAATTCTGGCTAAACTTTCTAGGAAAGTAGCAAGAAAGAACATTTAATATAACACAGAATTGAGAAAATGAGTACTTGAAGAAATAAACCATCAATTTTCCGTATTTTGAATAGTCAAACATCTGGGACTGAAATTCATGAACTTGTCTTCATAATTAAAGTAATCTATTTTCTATTGTGACTTAGCCATGTCATTTAGCACCGTGTCAAGTCTGAATAAACACATAGATAAAAGACACATACAGAAAATCAGTGGGGTACCATAACAAAGCATTTCTGATCTATAATACGATTAGTTATTGTTCATACATCTCCTAATTTGAACGAAGGTCGGGAAATAATGACACCCAAATTGATAACTTCCCTTTTGTAACTCCTAAGCAAATTTACACGAATATTTTAAAGTTTAGAGACGATTCATTCGAATTAGTAAAAAATAATTTAATGATTGTAGAGTTTATTCAACTACTTTATATTTTAATATAACCGGTCAGATTAAAGCCATTCATATGATTATATACATTACCTTTCAAAGCTTGTTCTGTATGTTTTCGGACACTATGAAGATCCAATTGATCAAGATTGATGTAGTCGTTTATCAATCCAGTCAAGAAAATATCTCCCGTTATTTCAACTGGTGACGTCAATGTGTACTTTCTTTTCAATTCACTGTCTCCAAATATCAATACTATCCTTTTAACAAACTCCCTTAGGAATTCCTGTTGGAAAATTAAGATTTATGAAAGCATGACTTGCTTATATCAGAAAAAGAAAATTCGCAATAGTACTTACTCCATTAGTCTTGCCATGAACGTCTATAACACGGGAACTGAAGTGCGAAATACTTTTGAGCTCCTTGATCTGTTGATGCGAGCCAGCTGTTACTAGACTTTCCACGGGTATGGAATTTATACTCTCGGCAAGTACGTTATCCGCTGTTACATTTGAAAATTTTAACAATCCAGTGACTTCTTGATCACCTCGAAGCAAAAGTAAATCTACAAGAAAAATTATCGAAGAATAATGACAATCCTAATCTATTTCCTGTTTGATTTGTATTATTAACATGAAAGGTGCCTTTTAGAAGAAAACTTTTCCTGTGGTTTCTGCACGAGAGGTCAAAGACTGCTTTAAAACCCCCAATTGCCCTTAAGACTTAATCCCCTCCATGCTCTCAAGACTGAGCGAACTTCGAAAAACTCAAGTTCAAGGAACCCAACAACAGATTAGTTCAATTTTTATATATTATCTTAAGATAAAATGAACCGACGAAACTATCGTGACCCTAAAACTGTTTCGAAAATTATTCTTCAAATTCAAGTTCTCTTGCATTAAGTAATTTTTTTTTTCAGTATTCTTCAAAGTGGTGACAAATGTTTTACAATATATGGCGACAATATTGGGCTGGATAAATTCAATGATCATAAATTAAAAAAACTGACGTACAACTAAAAATTACAAAACTTCTAGAATTTTCAAAATGTTGAAACTGCGTTCTGCCTTTATATAGTCTAGTACAGGGATGGCGAACCAATGGCATGAGACATAAGATTTTGGCCACGCCTCCGATCAAAACGGTTTGCGTTTTAGTTCAAAATAACAAAGTTCACCAATGAAGTATTACAAACGTAAATAGGTCACGGAACGCAGCCGATGCTAGTAATGAAATTTTGGTAACAAATAATTAGATTACAGACGCATTTAACTGTTTGAATAAACTGGATCATGCTATTTTAACCATATGCTCATCTATCCATGCATGCGAATCATTAATTTCAGAGATGAACAACATCAAAGACTCACGAAAAAACTGTTTGGTAGATGACTCCAATTCAGCTTGTATTCTACTAATAGTAACATCTCCAATCCTTAATATAAGTTAGTTATTTTCAACAAAGGAAATCACACCGTTGTTACTTTAATTTGAATTACACGTATAACTAAAATATTTACTAAACAGTACAAAATATATGTTTTAGTAAATAAATAGTTTTAGTTTTATTTTCCCAATAATCCCAAGTCAAAGCTATTTGATGGCACGTCTATACCTCATTAAACATTTCTTTAGAAAAAATGACACGTTGATCAATAAAGGTTGGCCACCCCTGGTCTAGTCCAAGGTTTAATTCCTTACGATTAAAATTACACAATAGTGTCCCAGATATTGATTCATGAAAATCCTGGAAATCAACGAGATTCTTTCCGTCACTATTCGCAGCTGGGTATGGCTCATTCGAGAAGTTATGCTTTTCAGATAGCATTGTTCAATGCAAAGTTACATATTGCTATTCCTTTTTTAAACTATTATCTGCAAAAACTCAAGGCATTAAACGGAAAAACGAAATGCTTCAATATGCAAGCATTTCGAGATGCAGGGAAGATTTTTCTTAATACATGTTCTTGTCATCCCACACACTATGTTAAATATTTTTGACTGACAACTTCTATAAGTCATCAAGAAAATTTGTCAGTTTTAAATTATGATTTAATATCTACATCCAAAGTTAGTCAATAGATTAGATATTTAGAAAGGCAAGAGTGCGATTAAAATTGTATTAAAAATAGTATTAACTTTAATTATAAAATTTATCGCCAAGAAACTGAAGATTTACATTTGAAGAAAATCAATTTAACAATGACATATTTAAAATGATTTACCTTCTGGTTGTAATCCATTGAGTTTATTGGTCAAAACGTTTCGACTGTAGATGTGGTCAATACGCAGTGGGAATTTAAAGAGCTGGCTGCCAGATTTTCTCAGGGCAAATTGATAAATTCTTGAAATATAGAGGCCATTCATGAAAACGTCAACGCTTGTTGATTGCATGTTTAATGAAGGAATGGAAATTACAGCAACAAAATTTTTGTTTCCTGAAATTGAGAGAATTACGAGATTAAGTGTATTACATAAATGGGAATATGAAGTTACTGATCCATTTCCCAAACAGTGAATCGTAGATTCAGAGATTTCTTACAAGCCAAGAGTTTCAGATATCCAGAGTAAAACGTTTCCTACATACGTCACTAAAAAAAATCAGTGAAGCAATAAAAAAAGTGAAGAAACCATTGCTTGGTAGCCATACATGGGCATAAAATGGATAATGCCGGTGTACCAAAATGCAAAACAGAAGTGAAAACCAATTGCATTGGAACTTTAATTCCTTGGTATGATATAGAGAACATGAAATGATACTTAAGGGCAACAAATCGATTAAATGTAAATGTCAAAAAGCTGATGCTTAGGAATGATATTCGATATTAAATAGGATGTGTGGCTCCCGAGCTTCCATGACTGCCGCATACCTATTTAGCATGGATGCGATGAAATTATCGACGAGACTTTGGGGAATACTGTTCCATTCTTGACGAAGTATGATCTCTAAGTCTTCGACAGTAACAGGAGGTTGTGATCTTGCAATAACACATCATCCGAGTGTCCCAAACATGTTCGATCGGGTCAAGATAGCGCGGTGGTCATTTCATACGTTGCATTGTTTCGCTTCAAGAAAGCTCTTCGCAGTACCAACTTTGTCATGCATTAAAGCAAGAAATCGGCAATGACTGAAGACAACTGATATTTAGTTAACAGAAATATTTGCGTAAAATCCATGTGCTTCCCTAATTTTTTTAAGCAATATAATTACTGCATAGTTACTTATTTTAGTTCTAGTTACAATTGCTCTAGCTCAACAATGAACGAATTGTGAAATGTGTATTTCAGGTAGATTTTCCAGCAGCTCTTATAAAAATTAGAGCTTCACAAATAACAATGATGTAGTTAAAAAAATCATTACTTATGAAAGATTGCTCCAAATATTTGCATATAAATTTGGTACAGGCAGTCTATTTTTATCTAGAGATTATTCTGAATATGTGGAAGAAAAATAACTAAAAGTACATAATTCTTTAACCCGCGGTCACTCGCGCCTGTTTTTTTGCTACCGTCGTTACTCGTGGGGTGTAGAGAACACCCCAAACTTCTAACACGTGTATTTAATTATGAAAATAAAATTATAAATATGTATCATGACTTAAAGTACAAGATGTTTTTTGTATTATACAAATAAAGTTATTAGATTTATTGCATACAAATGAAATTAATATTAATTTAAACTAAACATACAAAATTTTTCATTTTAAAACACATAATTGTATATTTTTCATAAACCAGTAAAACGTATATACCAGCAATAAATATACTTTATAATTAATGCGATAATGATAGTAGAAAAATATTTTAATCATTTTCTAAACATTCAGAGCAGACTATACATATGCTCAACTTCTCAGCCCCCAGATAAACTTTTGAAGGTTATTACATTCCAATCGTTCGAGAAAGAGATTGCATCAGCCCTGAAGATTCAGTGACCTAGAATGTGCAGCTACAGAAAAATCGTGGTTCTGCGCATTTTTAGAATCCTGGGAGGATTTTCTTATTGCTGGGGTGTACAGAACACCCCGCGCGAGTGATCGCGGGTTAATTGCAAAAACCTTACTATTACAACATCATCGAAATATCAAACATCGAAATTAGTCTTTTGAAAATTAAGATTAAGGAGACTGCAGTTTAATAACTTCGGACTGTGGAAGAAACGTTAAAATGGCCGATTTTACGATTTAATTTATTCCGTTTTGAAAACTAGGTTAATCAACAAGAGTTTACTTCGATTTTTAGAATTTTCCCAGATTATAAATATTTTAAAAATACAGGTAAATATTCACACTGAAAACTAAAAGCCATTATTTGCAGACACTTTGCAGGCATTTTAGAATTTGATTTGCGTTTTTCGAAGCAAGGATTGTATTTGGAAAAACTAACACCAAGCTCTCGTCAATTTACTTTTAATTAAACCTCACTGTAAAAATACTGTGATAAGTCAATCTGAATTATTAAGACTAAGAAAGGAAGCGAAAAAAAAAAGATAAATATGGGTTGCACAAGGGGTTCGAAAGTAATGGGGGGTGCATTTCGAGAGAAGCGTCTCTTATTTAAAAGAGCTTTATTCCGATAGGAGAGATTGAACACTCGAAGGTTGGGGTTGAAGGTCCCTTATATAAATAAGGGCAGGAGGTAAGCATTATCTTCCTCAATCGATAGGACCGTTTCCTAGTTCTCTTGGAAAACACGAACATTTGTTCTGCTGAATTCCCTTCCATTTTCATAATATATTCTTATGTCCTAAGGTGTGGCTGTAATTCCGACTTTAAGCATTGCATTGCATAACTACAATCCCTCTACGAAAGAACGCCTTTTGCGGAGTTTTACCCCAGATGGATTTGATAGACTAGTATTTCCCATCCGAAATAATCCGCTTTCGTAAGCCCCGTCACAAGCACATATTATCTTAAACTAATTTCCTTCTTCTCGTGCTATAGCTTAGAACTCGTACTGTGGAGTGCATTTTCGTATTCTTCAAACCAGTTCGATGAAATATCAATTTTTTCGCTTACATAGAATAGAAAAAAACAGGTGTAGTTTGTCTGAATCAATATACTCAAGTATTTTCAACTCATTAATCTTTCCAATATATTAAATGGGTCGATTTATAAAGAGTTGCCCTAACCGAATTCAAGTTGCTAAAAAGATAAAGATGAATTTGACATTAGTTCCCTGGTCCCGTTACAGAAAAGATTTGACAATTCAAACTTTCGATTCCATTAATTCAACTTTATTCAAATGAAGGAATTTCAATGACGAGGAATTTAAAGACCACTGCATTAGACAAAATTTGAACTCTTTCGACTAGTGGAAGCCTTAGAACTAAACCTGCTGGCCACCGTAAATGCAACACCCTGAAGGAAGAATGCAAATAACATGAAATTTACAACATGCATTAGCGGAGTAGAGATGTGCCAATGATTAGAATTTCAGCGCAGACACATCACGCGCGCCTGGGGCGCCACCTCAAAGCGCTATTAAGCCTTGGAGATTTCGACGATTTCAAGTCCGGCAATTGTGTTTTTCTTGTGGTTTTTCAAAAAAAGATCAGTTGCGTCTCGTAAAAGACAGCGATCCGCTTTTGATCAAGTATCCGAGTTCGACAGAGGAAGGATGGTGTTCTACCGAGATCGTGGATTATCTTTCAGGGAAATCGGTAGTCGTGTCTGATAAAACTAAACTGTAATGCGGATATGTGACCGTTGGATGCAAGAGGGTACGACGGACCGATGTGGTCGATCGCATTCACCTCAGTGCACCACGTCACGCGAGGACAGGAAAATTGTGCGCATGGCAGTGACGGATCGCTCAGTCGCATAACGAACCGTAGCACATCACATTGAGTCTGTAACGCATCATTCAGTGTCTACGCGAAACCATTCGACGTCGCTTACAGCAGAGTGCTCTGTCCGCAAGACGTCCATTGCTTGGTCTACCCTTGACGCAGAATCACAGAAGTCTCCGTCGCCAATGGTGCGATGAAAGGATGTGGGCGGCGTGAGTGAGCGATTAATTATTAACGTCCCACTGTTTTAGCTACACGAGGGCTTTTGGCGACGGACCACGCAAGTTTGAACCATGGTCAAGTGACGTGGATGACACCCGAGCTGGCACCCCCTCTCCTAACTACCACACCAATGGGAAGACGTTTCAGCTCTCGACAGATTTAACGTGCATCGTTGCCCTACACGATGGGTCTTTAGTGGTACAGGGCTCGAACTCTTGACAAGGCAAGCCATGGTCCGATACCTATACCTCTCTGCTACCGCGGCCGTCAGGTTGTGGGCGGCAGAATGGAATGAAGTTGTCTTTACTGACGAGTCACGCATTTGTCTGTAACGCCACGATGGCCAGATTAGAGTCTGGAAACACCGTGGAGCGAGGATGCTGAACAGCTGCGTTATGCACCGCCACACTGGTCCTGTACCGGAAATTATGGTATGGGGTGGTATTGGATATCACTCTCGTACTCTTCTAGTACGCATTGCGGGTACTTTAAACAGTCAGCGCTACATCTCCGAGGTGTTGAAGCCAGTTGTCCTTCCTTACCTTCAGGGTTTGGCCACACCCCTATTTCAACAGGATAATGCTCGACCACATGTGGCATGCATTGTCCAAAGGTTCTTCAATCACCAGATTGAATTGCTTTCCTGGCCGGCTCGCTCTCCAGATCTCTCACCGGTAGAAAATATGTGGTCCATGGTTGCTCAACGATTGACCCATATTACACCCCCAGCTGCCACACCAGATCAACTTTGTCAACGTGTGGAAGCTGCTTGGTCTGCTGTTCCCCAAGAACACATCCAAAGTCTCTTTGAATCAATGCCGAGGCTTGTGGCAGCGGTGATCTCCAACAATGGCGGCTACTCTGGCTACTGATTCTGGCAGGAACTACACTTCACAGAAGTCTATAAATTTAATCATTTGATACTTGGTGAACATGTTATCTACAAAATAAATTTGTTGTGCTATCTCTTGCCTTTCTTGGTGTTGCATTTACGGTGGCCAGAAGTGTAAAGAGTTTTCCGAGAACCGTGTTCCACATACATACACCCTTAGAATATATATTAAAAATTATACTTAACGTAGATTACCATGCTGTGTGTGTGTGTGTGTGTGTGTGTGTGTGTGTGTGTAGGTACTTTACAGCAAAAACAATTTAGATTTTTTATTTCTAATAAAAATTATGCAATTTTAATATAATTTATTCAGTATTAATTTGTAATCTAATTGGCCATGCATTATATTTAGTAACTGCATTTTTTTTACACAAACTGTCCATGTCTAGGACAATTGAAATTATCTGCCATCACATTTATTAATTTTTACGTTTTGTTTTTATAGTCACGTTCTGAATGGAGTTAGAATGCTTACAGCTATGCGAGAAATCTTGTCTTTTGTATGAATTTGCAGACTAACAAACTGTTTTTTTTTAAGTTTAGATTTTTGACGTTGAGTCTAGATGTATCGTTTCCTCTCCTTCATTACAGGAGTTTCTTTCACAAAACAAAAAAGCTGCATTTCTCATTAAAAACTCATTTTGCAAAGTATTGTACTAAACTAGTGTAAAATTTCGTGGAACTTGGGATCTTAAAAAGAATAGAATATTCACAGAAATATGAAGGAAAATAGATTTTATTCGATAATGGAAGTTAAAAAAAATTCTACAAAATAAAATTTTTCGCTTAATAACTGGGGTGAGCTTTAGATACTTTTCATGTTAGTA
This sequence comes from Trichonephila clavipes, assembly GCA_019973935.1. NCBI lineage: Eukaryota > Metazoa > Arthropoda > Arachnida > Araneae > Nephilidae > Trichonephila > Trichonephila clavipes. The sequence goes on from BMAU01017449.1 coordinate 57,403, forward strand.
ACTTCATAGAGAACGTAAATCTATTTTGCAAACAATAATTTAAATTAATTTTTGTGACTAATTTTTTTGTGTGATCTGGGGATATGCCTCGTTAAACACCAGAGTTCCGCGGAACACAATTTGAAGACCACTAGTCTAGTGTATTTAAAAAGTATTAGTTTATACTATGACAAAAATTTCAGCCATAATGGAAAATATGTATGCAGCATCAATAAATTAAAAGATGCATTTGACAATTATACTTTTAACTTGGTGCAAGGGCCAAGATTGTTTGACTGTCTTTATGGTATTAAATTGCCTGCATAGAAATCGGACGGTCTTTGTTTTCTAGAGGATCGTGTAAAGTGTCTATTTTCTTAAAATGAATTTTAAAGTTATATCCAAATTAAAGAGCCAAATAATGCTACTATAAGAATTTAAAGTTATTTGAAGTACATAGTAAATTGGATAGTAATTAATCTTATACTCTAGATTAGTGTAGTGAATGGGTGAATATTAACGTCACACTATTCAGATACACGAGGGCTTTTGGTGACGGACCTTTTAATTTTGAACCATGGTCAAGGGATAAGGACATCCGAGCTAGTATCTCTCCATTAACATGCACACCGCACTAACGGAAGGACGTTTGAGTCACGACAGATTTAACGTGCCACGGGCCGCCTCTGCACTGCGGCTTTTCAGCGGAACTAGGTTCGAACTCTTAACATGCCAGCCACGAGTCCTTTACTTTGACCACTAGGCTACCGTGTCTGTGCAGATTAGTGTAGTCTTTCAACTCAAAGTTATCTGAATATGTTTTCTCAATACATGCGTTTCTTATTTAGCTTCTAAAAAATTAGATTACAAAAAATGCAACTGAAGTATGTTATTTTGGAAATTTTTCCTAATTTAGATACATTGAAATAGATTTAATATGAATTCCGTTAATGGTAAAATACTACAGGCTAATGATTGCGTATATTTAGCAAAAGGATTTATTCATCGAAGCAATTATGTAATTTTAAAATTCTCTTGATACCGATTGTGAATCTTTAAAATTGTAGTTTAAGTTCGAAAACTAAAGAAACCCCAAGGAATATAAATTTGTTCCAATTAGCTCACTTTAATACAAAAACTTAATTACATATGCGAATTTCTTATATTAAGCCTTATACTTTAGTTTAAAGTTAAAATTTGAATTCTTTTACTCATTGAGTACTTAAAAGAGAAGTGATTGCTGGAATTCCAGTAGAATTCAACATTTCTAAACATAACATTTAATAGAGGAAAATGGAATAGCCAACAAAATTTCTTCCTTTGAGTCTATTTTAAACTGTTACTCACCAAGAATGTCCTGCTTCAGCGATTTTCGAACACTTCCTGTAATGCTCAACTGAATTTTGTCAATGATAGACTTTATTCCCGCTATCGCATTTTCAACTAGAGGTATTGAAGAGTCGGGAAGGATCTTATGCTCGGTCACCACCAGGACATAAGCAATGATACTTGGTAGACGAGATGACGTTTTTCCTATAAAAAATAAATTCTTTCGATCCATGAAAGAATTTTTTTCCAACATCGTATTATCAACGTACCTCTTAATTATGAAACATTCAAATGACAACGGTAACTTGCCGACACTCTACTTTCAAACACCATAATATGAGCTTGAGCCTCAAATTACATTAATGTGTTGGCATGAGCCTTCTGTGTATTAATTTTAGAGGAAATTTTCAAATTTTAAGGTTACGCAACTGAGGGACTTCTTCCACCACAAGTTGAAAGATTTATGTAGTTGGATTGTTGGTTAGTTCTGGCAGTAAAATGTTATTGGTATCGAGAAGATTCATATATTTTCTCACGAATCATCATAAGATGTTGTCATTGTTATGCGTGATTACTTCATTAAATGGTTACCATAGTGATCTTTGAATATATAAATATTCGTGAAGATTTTTGACACTGCAACTAAATAATTGACTAGTGTTTTCTAAAACCTAATTAAAGAATTTAAATTAATTTATTACTCCGGTGAAACTATAGAAATCGTAGAAACAAAAATTTAGCTCTTGTAGCCCCAACAAGAACATTAAATATAAAACCTTAGTGACATAGAAAAAGCATAATCTTTTAAATTAAACTTATTTGCACATATTTTATCAATTTCAATTATGAGCATGAACTTCAATTAAACGCTCTTTATTTTAAATGTTAAATTGTCAAGTGATGGTTTAACGATATCCAAGCAAAGTGTGCAGTAACTGCAGCCTTAAAAATGTTGCAGTTACTTTACATATCAACTTACTAGAAAACGAATTTTTGTGTTGGTTTAAGTTTATTCTCAATTATCCAGATAGAGAAGCTTTAATAGACTTATAAGTTGGTTTGATCCGTTTAATTTTGAATTTAAAAAAAGCCTTTTTACCTGTAACAATGACTTCTGATGTAATAGTTTGGTTCCTATTCTTTAACCAAACTCTTCCTAGATTATAATGAGCGTCATCCAGATTACTTTGACGATCATTTAAAATTGCTGATACATCTGCCAGACACTGTTGTAGAGGATCTAACGAGTTGGCTGTGGCTAGAGAAATAGAAAAGTGTATAATTATAACTTAAGTATTAGTTAAACGTTAAATTCAGTCTTTAGTAAAATTATCTTCGTTGAATCTTATTTAACTCAATTTCACAAAACCGTATTGAATTACAATTCTTTTACAACAAACGTTTTTTTACAATGGTCAGCTATTTAATTATTACCGCCGAGTTTTTAGAGTAGAGTTACCGTGTAGATTGAGTAAAATGATTGTAGAAAAGTCTTTTTTCGGGTAAAAAATTACTTCCATTACTTGCGTGATGTCTGACTATCAAGAACACACAACTAAAACTTCGAAAGTTTTTTGGAAGTTTTGGCGAGTAAGCTATACCGAATATTTTAAAATAAAAAAAAAGACTAGTTGAATTATTCCGGTAATTATAATTCAATAAGGACATACTAAGTTGTTTTCCCAATGATTTTTGCTATTGCAACCAAAAAAAAAAATTAAGCGTTTATGGATACATTTCAATGGTATTTTCCTGAATATAGTAACTAAATATTCTCTAAAAGTTTTACCTAATACTTATATCAAACTCATTTTTTTATTACACAAGATCCTTTTAAAACTCCACATTTTACGGATATTTGATTCTGATTAATATTGAAATATAAATCTTTAAATACAATGAGATATTGATTGCACCAGAAAAATCATTTGAATTCCACTTAGCTTTTTATTTGTACCAATACCTTCTCCACGCAATTAAATATTTAGTTTTTTTATACGAACATTTTCAAAGCTAACGATTAAGCAAGACATTTGGGGCTAGTGGTTAGAGGATAGGACTCTAGACCGGAAGGCCTGACCTCGATGCCACCAAATACCATCCGAGTACGTGCTCGTTGAATCAGTGGGTCCGAAAGTCTTGTAGGCTGAGTTACGAGTGAAGAGGACTGGAGAATATTTCCCTCCCCTTCAGTTCCATGTCTAAATTGTGGAGGTGGAGATAGGAGGTGTCGCCATCTATCGTCCCTTCGAGGAATTTCGCCGAGCTAATTCGTACAGTCACCTGTATGGTGCTCAAGGCCAACGACAGGCGTACTTCGAGCCCTTTGCCTCGTTCCGACTACGTCAGACTGGTGGCATTAGCCACAACAAGACATTTAGACACAATTCTACAACTTCTCAAATTTTCATTGCAATATTAAGGTATGGCGCGATTATTCTATACGTTATTTTGTTAACTGAAATCAATGGCAACAGCTCGAAAGGAACTAAAATTATGCTGTTAATGAATTAACCAAACTCACTTTCTTATGATTAAAATCTGATTGTTTTTATCTATCAGAGAGTCTTAAGCTCGTCTAAAATTTAATATACTTTGACTTATTAGTTTCCAAGATACGGGGTATTAAAAGAATGGATCAGTGTTAAATTAGTCTTAAAAGGTTTGAATATTTTTTCTCTCGTACGCTTTGTAAAGAATGTTTCTTTTAGTTGCCTATATTCAATATTACAGCTTCACATCAATGTTTCATTGAGCTGAGAATACTTTTAAGCTCTTCCTTAATTACATGCCAGGAAACTATTATATCCTCAATTAGTTTCTTTTTTATTTCATGGGTACCTCATTCGGATAAGAGTTTTCAAACGGTGCCGCAAGTTTTCAATAGGATTGAGGTCATGGCTGTTTCCTGGCTAGGACAACTGATCATAGAAAGGTACTAATCTTTCAATTATTACTTTGCTGTGTCGCATTGAGCAGAATCTTGCTGAAAAATAAATGAAGCATTGTTGATAAATAGATCCCTGATGGAAGGCAGAAGTTTGGGTTCTAGAATGGTGTCAATGTATTACAGTCCACTAAGTTCTGATAACTCACGGCAACCATCAGTATCCAATGTATATCGACAATTATTGCAGCATAACTTTTTTTGCGTTGAAAATATTTGAATTTTCTTTCTATTGAATTTAGTATTAAATTCTCTTTAAAATGTTAAAATACTTAGCATTTTGTGCAACGTAAAATTTTCTATAAGCATACAAACTTAAAAATATAGCAATTTAAGAAAATGCTCACAATTTGTTCACTGTATTTAACCAGGGCTTCAAACCGCAATTTTTTTGTTCTGGTTCAACCAAAATATATTGGTTCAGTTCCGGATGAATAATTTTATGTAAATTCTTATTAGCATTAAAAATACGATTCAAACAAACAAATGTAATTCTATCAAAATTTAGAAATTTTTAAAATTGGTACACTATGTAAATTGATACATTTAAGGGGACGCAGTACGATTCAATTGACAAAAATTGGTCAAAAAATCAAATCTAATTTTTAGCCTAAATTATTCTTTGTATTCTTTTCTATAACCTCACAAAATTTGAAAGGTCTAAACTTATAAAAACGCAGAATTGTTAGCTTTTACATTAGTTTTAATTCACATCCCTATGGCAAATCAAAATTTTAAACCGACTTATCTCAGAAAGATAGAACTAGTTTGTCTTCATTTAAAATACTAAGGCTTCTTTTCTGCTGTTCCTAATGATTTGAATTTTTTTAACCTATTGTTAATCGTACATGTAACAAAAGTTGGTATGCATTTTGGAATCAAAGCAATACTTTTTAAAAAGTTGAACTCAGAATTAATACATTTAAGGAATTTTCAATAAGCATTCGTAAAAAAATTATCGCACGAAAATATATGTTATTGAAGAACCCATGCCAACTTCTGTTATACATAGTTTGACGTACTTGTAAATCAAATGTCATGCGTATACGAAAACTTTTGTACGAGAAGTGGCATTTTAAAGACACTTCAAAAATTTTAAGTTTTCCTTAAACATTTAAATGGTTTGCTTTTATGAAATTTTGAGCACAAATTCTATTTTGCACAGTATACACACACAAGAGGCAACCAAAAAGATTTTGCAAGTCCTTTAATTAAAATTTTTTACGTAAATTGTACCATGTCCCCTTAACCAGTACGTACCATACGAGCTGTGAGCAGAGAACGGGGAGTATTGGCATTGTTATCCAATATCAAGATCCCATTTGACAGCTAGACTCGCGATTCTGTTTTGCTTATCTAAATATATACAAACATCTGTTGATGATTGCACTCCGATATGCAACAAATATAACCAAGAATGATATTTTTGTTTAAAAAATCATCTATACTTCTAGTTCATGCAACTGAATTAAATCCGCCTTCGACAAGTAGTTACATGCGAAACAAAGTGGACATCAAAACAGGAAATCGAGATGCAATGTACATGTGATGCTAATTATATGGTTGGCGTTGAGTTAGAAAATATTGATAAGTTGGTCACAGTAACAAAATGACTGAAGATATATCGAACCAAAATAAACTAGTATTTTTTCGGTTCGGTTCCCAGTTTTAGGTTCAGTTCCGGTTAGAAGCCCTGGATTTAACATGCATCGCCACCCTACACGGCAGGTCTTCAGTAGTACGAAGCTCGAACCCATGGCACGCCGACCACGAGTCGGACTTTAGTCACACGAGTCACTTTAAAAATCAATATCAGTGCAGCATTTTTAAGCCGGATATTAAATTTTATACCTCCAATACTCATTACTTAAGCCACTTACGCAAAGAGAAGGAATCCAAAATTAATTTCCACACCGATTGCGGTCGAGAATCTTCAAATTGAGCCAAAGCGTAATAAGATTTCTTACTGTACATAAACTGCAAAGAGGCAAGGTTACCACTCAAAGTCATTGCGAAAGTCAGTATGTAATGTCCTGATCCATCAAGTGCAAAAAACAGAGCTTCTTCCTGAAAATTGTAGTTAGAATTTAGTAAATGTAAAACCCATTTCATTTAATAGTGCGATATTGAAAGTTAATTATCTATAAAAATTCGAGTGCTTTTTCCCACCAAACGAGGCCAAATTCTCTGTAGTACTTTACCTGAAACGTAATGACAATCATAACTTCTCCATTAGTCAATGCCAATACTGATGCATCAGAAGCATAGGCTGTTCTCTCAAGTGTTTGCCAGCGCAAGAATTGATCATCTGCAAAATTTATAAGAATAAGGATGAAACTGAATTAAATATTTCGAAAACAGAAGATAGACAAAGTATCTTAATCCAATTTAAGTAGTTAATAATTTTAATTAAGTACTTACTTGACCACCAATGAATTGTCGCATTCTCTCTTCCAAAGATTATAACATAGTGACTGCCACTTGCATAGAAGTGGCGCACTTTTATTGGACCATAAGTATCAATCATTTGGTGAAGTTTAAGTCCTTCGTCATCTCCTAAGATACATAGAACAAAATTGATATAACCTTCGAAATCTCTTCCTTGTCAATTGTAATTTTTCATAATTCAAGTTTGGAAACGAGATTCAGCTTTGCTTAAGTACCATATTTGAATTCAAGCTGCACTTCTTCTAACGTTTATACTATAGAAAATCGAGTGAGGCTTAGAATCCAAGGCGGACAAATTCGTTGGATGAGGGAAATTGAACAAGATACCGACGGTTAGAGCAATTACATTTAAAAGTATTGGTAAGTAGTCATTTAAAAGTTGCTAGTATTGGTAAAAATATATTCGCTTTAGTTCTCAATTTTTTTATTTCGTAAATACTTGGTATTGATAAACCCTTGTACCATCTTTTCACAAAAATAAGACTCTGAATCGCTGGTTGCATACCGTATTTATTCGAATCCAAGCAATTTATATACAAAAAATTGTTCACCCCCTCCCGATACTAAATTTTTTGCGTCTGGTACGCCCGCGGTATTAACAAAGGAATACAGATAACACATGAACTTTGAAAAATACTAATACACGATATACAATAGATTTATTTCATTTCCCATTAGTGTCAAAGTACACTTTTGACCATAACGAATCTATTAAAGTTGGTTTTTGAGAACATTGGATTCATTTACATATGCATTCTCGGAGAGGTCTTAAGACTTCTTAAAGCCCTGGACCCCTATGCAAAAGTAGGCCCTGGGTCCCTACACAAATGTAGGCCCCCACCCGAGACCCTTAACATTCAATACATACCTATTTTATACTACAGAAAAACCGGTCTTTTGAACCGTTATGGTATGTTTACTGTTAAAAGTAGACAGTCCATAGCACACATAGTCAAATAATCGTACAAAAAAAACAAAAACAAAAAAAAAAAGTTTGTGCATGACTTATTCAAACGGTTCAACCAAATGCCGCCGTTCGACTGAATGAGTAATTAAGGTGTATAGTGGTATGCCTAGATCCGTAATGGACGACGGTCATCACGTAGCCAGTTGACATATCGTCCAAAAATTCAGTTTTTCGGAGAATACAACCGGAAATAACATTTGGCCGTTGAATTTGTTCGAATTAAGATTGAGTCGAGAGCGAGACAAGGCCCTCAATCTGACCGAGGTCCTGGGTCCGGGCCTATGCCTTAAGACGTCCCTGTGCATTCTGACGAATAGGAAATGCGAAAGTTGGTTTCTATAAAGTTATGCCAAGCTACTTATTGCTTATACATGCGACATTACCCGTAGTCTAAAGGAAACCAAATTCCGTCAATTCACTAAAGGGCGCAATTTTGGCTCTTAATTACGTCCAAACCAATAACTGACTATTGTCGAATAGTGTAATTTTAACTTTGGTAAAAATGCCTGAACTGGGGTGCCTCAACTTTCTAAAATTCCACGACACATCATGCGAATATTGATACTCATTTTCCTTTCCCTGTTACACCTTCTCTACCTTTATTCAGCACATCCGACGTTTAGTAGCGTTAGAAATTTAATGTGCGTGGATTGCCGGCGAATTGGAGTAGGGAGAAAAGACTGCTTTTTATCACTATTTTTTTCAGCCCGTTTACATGATAATCTGGCGATTGGCTGATAGAATCATGCGACTATACAATGGTTACCACCGAAAAAAGAAACCAATAAAAGTTAATAATAAACGCCATCCCTATGGCGACCAAATCACCAAACGATAGAAATATCAAGGTAAACATATTGTAATGCTATCGCCCATCTTGGCGGACATAAGAATGCTGAGCGCAAAGTTGCTTAAGTCAAATTAGTACTGGAAAGGTCAAAGGTTTCAAAGCTTTTATTTTGCTATTAATAAAAAAATTGATTTGCTCCGATAGTTCCACACATTTTTTTTTTATAAACTTCCGAATTCCGGACAGCTCCAAATATCTTTTGTATTTCTCGATTTCCCAGATGTTAATTAAAGCTCTTTTTCCTTCATTGGCTCAACGTGCACAATCAATAACAGCAGCCATTTTTGAATAAATGAATCTGTCGCAATGCATCATGGGAAAACTTAACAAAACTCTTTTCTCCGCATTTACTCTGCTCCAAAGCGGGTACAAAAATCAAACTCGCTTTTCAAATCGGTATACCTGCTCGTCGTGTAAAGTATCAATGCCAATGTTTTGCCGGTTATTTTTATCCATGTAAGGGGGCTTAGTTGATTGAACATTAACGTCGCACTGTTCAGCTACACGAGGGCTTTTGGCGACGGACCACGTAATTTTGAACCATGGTCAAGTGACGTGGACGACACCTGAGCTGGCACCCCCTCTCCTAACTACCACACCACACCGAGGACGTTTCAGCTCTCGACAGATTTAACGTGCATCGCTGCCCTACACGGCGGGTCTTTAGTGGTACTGGGCTCGAACCCGTGACAAAGCAAGCCACGGTCCGATACCTATACCACTCTGCTACCGCGGCCGTAAGAGGGGCTTAGAATATTGCTATCCATAAATTTCCCAACATGACTATTAGCTAACATGCCCATGATTACGTTGTTTTGTAGGATTACGGATATGAAAATACAAAGATCTAAATATTGAAACTTGTATTATAATGTTAACTTTCACTTATTAAATTCCCACATTTGTCTAGAGAATAAAAAAGACTAGCATCGTAGATTAGCTTTGCTTACTTGCGCTGTAAAAGAAAACTGGAGATCCTACTCTGAAGTCTCCTTCCTCGCTCATTTCTTGAGCAACTGCCATGTACAGATTGCCGTCCATTTCCCAGCAAGTTACGGAACGGGCATTGAGAACGGCACGCACAGCTATCTTGTCGAACTGAGTTCGAGTCCAATGATACAGACTGAAAGAATAAGATTAAAATGCACATTTACAGAAACTAATTAAAATAATTCCGTTAAATAAAAAAGATTGAATTAAGCTATACATTTGAAGTTTTTTCAATTCCTACTATTAGATCACTCTCTCCATGTATCTTGTTCAAACATTCAATCGTCAATAAAATACATTTTAAAGTGCTCAATTGAGCTGAAATTTTGTATACAAAATTTTGGATGACGATACGGTAATTTAATAAAAGTTAATTAAAATTAAGTAAAAGTATTCCAGATACAGCCATGTTATAATTTTTGTAGACTTGTGTCAAAATTTAAGTTCTCACATTTTAAAGCGCTCATTTGAGCTGAAATTTCCTATACATGCTTGTTTTGGATGACAATATACTTTAATTAGTAAAAATTGCCACTAAATGCTGCGATTCTGTCTTGCGTACTTTATACATATTTATATTAATTGTAATTTAATAAAAAAGTAACCAAAATAAACTTTCTTTGTTGACCTGAGTAGGAATTGACTTAAAATTTTTTTATACTACTTGTTAAACATAAAATACGCATTGCTGAGATTAAGATTTTAATATGCCATGTAACTTCTTAGAGTTCAAGTTCTTGAAATTAATTTTTAAATTACGATGAGAGCATATTGTTAGGAATAACAGACTTTAAGAACATTAGCGCTGTGAAACTGACAACTTTACACAATTCAGTAAAGAGGGGGACTAAAAATTTATATGGAAATTAAAAGCACATAAACTTAATACTAGTATAGAATTTCATTAAAAATTCCTTTACGAGTACTTTCAGCAATTCTGTAATTTAAGATGAGAGAATTGGAGTAATTTAAACGTAACCATTTCTCTATAATACTACTATACAAATAAGTTATCACAATAAAAAAGGCTTTTGTAACTATTCATGTTCAAATTTTGAAAAATTATCTATTGCTAGATTTTCTGACGAATTAAAGCTCAGTTTATTTCATTTCTACATAAAATTACTATTGATATCTTGTGTGATATGAAGATAGTTCAAAAAGTAAGGTAACAAGCTCTCTTAGATAGAAGCCTTTCGTAAATTCAAAGAGGAAAAATATAAGATACTGACTTACATTAATCTTCAGTCGGGGTGCCTCTAGGGCCGGACAAACCGGACCCCTGCCCGGGGCGGCAAATTTTAAGGGTGGCCTTCGGATAAATTTGGAAAAATTGTGTTACAAAAATTGCAATATATTTTCTGAAATATTATTGGATGCGAATTTGGTATTACATTTAACGTATCTTATTCCTTATTTTGTACTCTGTATGACCCGTTCTTTGAGTACTTCAATTAAAAAACATGAATACCAAATTTCATATTGTAGTTCTAATAATTCGAAAATGAGAATTTTTGTCTGTACGCTCCTCTCCCCACATAGTAGATTTCATATAATCTGTTTTTTAGCGTATCTATTCATCAAAAGAAACGAATTTCAAGTATGTGAATCAGACTGTTCACAAACTGGATTTTCTTCTAAATCTATATAACGCCCCTCCTTAAGTCTTCGATTTTGCATTGAGGGTCGATTTTTCGAAAACCCACGCTTAAATATACTCTAAACCATGAAAGGAACATGCCAACCAAATTTCAAGTCTGGCTTTTACAGTTCAAAAACGAGCACGTTTATCTATAACGACCCTTAGGAGTCAATATTTGCTAAACCCATTTTGTAGCGCACTTATGCTCCATGAAAGGAACGTGCCTATCAGATTTTAAGTCTGTAAATGTAATGGTTCCACAGAAATCGGGATGAGCGAGTGAGTCACTACAGCGGTGCCTCATTCTGGCAGTCGCAAACAAAGGACGGGAATAAAAGCTCTTAACGACTGTTCCGAATAGGGATTTAATTCGTCAGTCTAAAGGCCGTATCACGCGTACATTTTTGGTACAACTGTTTGGAACAATTTTTCGTCTTATCCGAGGGTGAAGGATTGCCGTAAGCAAAACGACATGCTCTGACGTCAGCTGTGCTCTATCTCTACATTGAAAAATTATTCGCCGATTTTTCTGCTTCGGCAAACGAACATCCCCAAATTTTTTTCGTTTCACTCGCGCTTTTGTTGGTGGACGTAAACAGAAATAGAGCACCATTCTATTTAAAATATTTGCCGTTAAAATACTACACACCATTAAAATATACGCCATATCCAATGCGTTTGACGAAATCGAAGTCGCCATTTTGTTTATGACGTAGGGCGCCGAAGAAGCCCATTGGCTGGAATTTAAAGCAACTTTTATTTGGAACTTTGAGCTCACCAGCAAAAAGTTGTTCGAAAGCCGTTGCTATGGCAACCGAATAAAAATTCGCACGAATTGGACCAAAAAGTGCCTGTAACGTGTAATATGGCCTTGAGGCACGCAATTCAGACCCAAAGGTGGATGGTTCGAATAACACTGCACCCAAACTCAAGGATCTTCCTATCATCCATCACCAACTGCTTGTCGCTGCAACCCTTCTCTTTATATATAGATAAGCTTCGTAAACCATAAGAGTTAAATTTGCTTAATTCAATCATTCCCGAAACTTATAACCCAAAAATATATCTCAAGTTCGATGAGTTTAATCTTCCTTACCAGTCGAAATTCTGATTTTTGATTTATCACGAGACTTATTGATGTCTACTGTACTATAATTGATTTACAGAGTTTATATTGTTTCGGAAATTCAAAGAAATGCATTGTGGATAACTTCTGGAAGCTTTCGAAGCCATTATTGATCAAGATCTGGTAATCAACCTCAAGATTTCTTCAAAAAAACCACAGATAATTTCAGTAATCCTAGATACTTACGTAAGCATCGACTGATAGGGAGAAGTTCGGAATGTCACCACCGCCAAATAATGCACACCTTTTATGTAGGTGAGATCAAAGTCTGCTTCGCCATCTAAAGTGATCATTTGTCGTCCTTCAAGACCTCTACCGATTTTTTGATAAAAACGAATCCATTTCGTGTCACCCGACGAGTGCAGAATCACAAACCACTGCTCTTCAAAGTATGCGAAAGCCTGCAAAACAAAGTCACCGCGTTAATTGCCGAAAGATAATCTGGAATCGTTCAAGTTTTTCTGAATGCCTTAAAAATTTCTGGACACTTTTCAGGAACGGTTTTCGAAATGTGTTGTACTGCTATTGTCGTGAATTTGAGTAATTGTCTTATTAAAGTTGTACTACAGGGAAAACAAATGAGGGTCATCTGTGATTGAACTCGTAATTTTGAAACAAGGTCAAGACAAGAAAGAAAAATGTGCCAGCTCAGATGTCAAACTTCCTCACCATGTTAACATGATTTGCATCAGCCTCTACTCAACAAGTCTTGAAAAGAAACTTAACACCATCTGGCTGAAAAATTACCGGCCATGACCACAATCTGAATCATCGATGGTTTTTGTAATATATTTATTCATGTTTCACTTCCAACCAATTCAAGGGCTATTAATAATGGACCTCGCTTCCGAGCCACGTTGAAATGACAAGGACGTGCGACATCCGAGCTGGTATTTCATTTTCTAAACTTCCCCGCCCTGTCATGAGCCTCGTAAAATTCTATAAGGATGGAGTCATTGCAACTAAAGTTGAGAAATCCTCTGTGCATATTGCAAGTCTTAAGTCAAAGAATCTACTGTCCATCTTATACAATTCAATACGCAAGTCAAATTATTATGAATGGAGGGCAGGGATAATCTGTTTAAATTTAGAAGCAATTCAAATTCATAACCTAAATTCGAGAAGTCAAAAGCTATTGGCAATGAACCTCAGTTTTAAAGTCACGAGGTCGATACGCAAACTGGCATCTTATTCTACACGCATGTCACTATGAGGACTGAGTACCGGGAACCCTGAGCTGGTACCATCTTTTCTAGCTTTCACATCACTCCACTTTAAGGACTTTGGGCCTCATTGAACGTTTTCAGTCCCTCTACTCTGCAAGCTTTCGGTGGGACCAGGATTCGGACCCGCGAGTGCGTGACCATAACCACTCTACCCACTACCGCAACCCTTCCGCATCTCGAATGGTAGTTACCGTTTAGAGCTCTTGTTCATAAGCCATAAAATATAAGAGGTAATGTGGCTCTATTGTAAAAGCCCCCTTCTCTTTTAACGGAGACAAAACTCGAAATTGGTACTTCACTCCGAAGACTTCTCCACAAAAGTGGCATTTGCTATATTTAATTTAAGCATTCGAATTAGAAGGCATTTAAATTTAATTAGAAATTCATAGAATATCCGAATAAGTTTTGAAGCTAAAGCTCTAAATTGCCTGATAAAATTACTAAAAATTAAAATATGCATACCATTGCTTTAATAGCGATGTTCTCATTGAAAGAAAGGGCCACTGTTCTTGCCTCTTTATCGTCATTTTCGGAGAGTTCAAATAGTATTAATTGACCCTCTTGTGTTCCGATGAGAACTTGAATATTGGACAGATATTCGAAGGAAATCCAAAACGTTAAATTGTAATCCGATAGATAAGAAAGTTTGTATTCTTGGGAGAGTTTTCCAACTCTCATATTATGGTTAGGAGGATCTAAAAAGTAAATATATATATATTGTAAAGCTACTTTAAACTCTGATCACAACAGTTTTAATTACAAAACTAAATTTAAAAATTCTATAGCAGATCTTAAAATGCAAATAAATAATTGCAAGTATGAATGACTAGTGGTATATTTTTTTAATAAAGATGAATATATGGTAGGTAAATTTTCAACATTTTCGGGGCTATCACAATTGTATATTCAAGTATATAACAATAGACAGTTTAAAATTCCTTGTTTGAAATTTTTATCCTACAAATTCCATACAAGTTTCAGTATACTTTCTAAAATTAAAAGCTTCAAAGTAATAACAGTTGGATAATTTTTTGGTTTATATTGCGAGATTTATTTGAAGAGCTATAGTTAAAATTGACTCTACAATCTTCAAAAAAAGAAAATTCAAGTTATATTTTTATTCAATAATCGGTATTTACGTCTCCATTTGCAACCAAGCTAACTTTCGAGATAACGCTTGAAATTTGCAATCCCGATTTCTCACGTATCGTAGACGTTGAAATGACAACCATGTGCTTCGTTTAATATTTCTCCGTTTACCGCCGATCTAAACCCAACCACTCCTTGATATGGCAAACTAATACTAAAATGCGAATCCGAGATGTACCAAATTCTTAATAAAATTTAACAGTAAAATTAAATTATATATAGTTACTGTATTATAATTATATCTAATACTAAATATATAAAATTAAAATAAAAAAATTAAATAAAAATTCTCTATAATTTTTCACCTTTTTCGACACCGCGCCCCATATTCTTGTCAGCATATCGAATTTTTAGAATTCAAGCTGTTTTATTCATAGTGTCACCTATAAGGTTACGATAGTACGCAAGTACCCACAAAAATTCTTTTCAAACATAATTTTGAGTTAATCTTAGAACAGGGCTTCTCAAACTTTCAAGGTTAGCGACCCAATTTTCAATCTTAATTTTCATGGAGCCTCCCTCCATACAATATATATAGAATTCAATAATATTTTGACTATAAAGCTACGATTCTCTAAACTGTACAAGTTTAGAAGTATTGAATTTTGCTCATAATTTTTGTACATGACAAGCCCATGTATCACTAGTAATTAAACTTGGTATTTATGAATTAATGATCACAAATGCATCATGCAGTACTCTCTCTCTGATACATTTATATTATATCATCGTAAAAGTATTTTTTATTATCTCAATGTGTATTGTCTTACGATTCCTTTCAATAAATATTTTGAAACTTTTATTTTTAAGTTTACGATATACTCGCACCCCAACGATAGGATCATCACGCCCCCTTAGGGAGTGCGCCCCACAGTTTGAGAAACGCTGTCTTGGAAGACAATGGCATCAACTTTTTTTAAAGTACGTAATCATTTTCCTTGAATCAAACTGGGAACTGGTGGAGAAACTATTCTTATAAAGACCAATAAGTAAGTTTTTATTAATAAATCGACCCATTATGCGTGATGATTTACAACACGCGAAGGAGAGCAAATAATGTATCTTTAGACGGGAAAATATAGTTTTATGGTTAGCGTTTCAGGTCTTTTATTCTACTATATGAAATCTATTCAAAGATACTTTTAAAAATTCCTTATTTAAAATGAATTTGTGAATTTAATATTTGTGTCAGGATATTTTTTAAAGGAATGCATGGGCTGTGCTTTTAATTATTGCTGCAAACTACGCATTTCCACTTTATTTTACTTTTAATTGACTCATTTTTAAACATTCCTTGCTCGATGAGTTTCATTAAAGGAACTCTAAGTTTTTTGAATATTGTAAGTTATCAGCAATTATCGATTCATATTCATAGAGAGAGAGAACATGATTTTTATATTAAATACTTTATGCATAAAACAAATTATTACATATAATTGTATTATGTTATGGTTTTCATAATATACATAATTATATTGCATTATATTAATGTTAAACATTGATAGATCTTTATTTTCAATAAAGATGTTTGAAATATATCTCTCAAAGCAATTTAAAATTTTCCAGAGGATTTGTTACATGTAAGCCGCCATTTTGGATTCCATATCACTCAACAACACACACAAGTGCTGCTTACTACAATTTCTTAATCACGTAGTGCTCCGATATCACATTAGTTCCAATTTTCCTAAAAATTGCAGTAGAAAGTGGTTTTTGTTTGAATTTAACTGGTATCGGGCCATTCTGAAGCAAAAGGTGCCCGGAAATTATCTGCATTGCTTCGATTTTAACGATTCTTTAAGGTATCCGACTACGTTAGGAACCCGTGATTTTGAAAAATCGTATAAATGGATAATATTTATGATATTTAGTGTCACTCAGATTAGAAAATGTATATAAAATTGTTTTAAGGATAGTATTACAGTAATTATTTAATATTTTGACAAAAAATTAACATAGAATGACCCATTTTCAAAATATTCTTTTGTGAAAAATGCTTCCATTATAATAATATTTTGTCTGTATATAGTTCAGACCTCTATACAGAAGCTCAACAAGAATTTTTGCAATGTATAACTTAGAAGTGGGTTTATCCATGTTTTACGACAACAGAGGGGACAAGTTTTAAGAAAAAAACGCCAATTATCATTTCAATTGGTTGTAACTCTGAAAATGTGAATTTTTCAAAATCATAGTCGAGCCTCTGTACAGAGGTCTGAGCTATATACAGGCAAAATATTATAATAGAAGCATTTTTGACAAAAGAACATTTTGAAAAAGATGATTCTAAGTTAATTTTTTACCGAAATACTGTATTTAACTTTTTTGTCAAAATGTCCTTAAAATAATTTTATACATGTATTCTAATCTAAGTGACACTAAATATCATGAAGATTATCCATTTATGCGCCCTTTTAAAATCACGGTTCCGAACGTAGTCTGATACCAAGAGGTCTCAGTGATAAAACGAATTAAATGAATCAATTGAAAATCGGGAATCTACTTCCGAAAGTGTCGAAAAAATAATATATATATAACCTATGTTTTCGAGGTCTTCGTCTTGCCGAATGTGTCTTTTCTTTCGAATTCTGTATCCTTCCAAGAGTCTGTGAACATCGAGCTTGAAGTTCGTCAACCTCGGCGCGAAACCGGTCTGCTGAACAGTCTTGTTCCCTTGCGACGTCACGGGACGAGTCGAGATGGAGAGGAAGATCAGAACTTCTGCAAGTCCGATGATGCTTGTGAAGAGATTCATTGTTTTGCTGCAAGTGCAGAAGAGCATTGCAAGATTAGATTGACTTAATATATTTACTCGCTTGCTTAATTGTACTAACGTTTCATTATAAAGTAACACGTGGGCTACTGGCAAGCCTCGGTCAAGATGACATTCAAGCTGGCACCTCCTTGCCCAATTACCACACCAACGGTACGACTTATGAGCTGCGACTGAGTTAACATGAAGCGGGCTCCTCTATACAGTGGGACTTCAGCAGCACGAAGCTCGAAATCATGCCGGCCACGAGCGTCCCTGCCGGCCACGAGCAGGGACGTCTTAAGACTTGTCGAGGCCCTGGGCCCCTAGACAAACGTAGGCTTCACCTATGACCCGTAAAAGTGGATAATACATAGGATGCGTTGTTCCGAAACACGTACAAACAATCTGAAAAAAATAAGTGTGCATGACTTATAATCGCCCAAACCGGATCGACCGACTACCGCCTTTGGACCCAATGAGTAAAGATGGCGCATGGTTGTAGGCCTAGCCCTGTACGTGGACGGTGGTCGCCACATGTAACCAGTTGACATGTCGTCAGAAATTCGACTTTTCGGAGAATACTACCAGAAATGACACTTGATCTTTGAAGTTATTCGAATTATGATCTTAAGGCTGAGTTGAAAGTGGTCCCCATTTCGGTCGAGGCCCTGGGCCCAGTTGGATAATGCCTTAAGGCGTCCTTGTCTACTAACTTGTGACCATAATTTACTAGGATAAAGCGGTCACCAGGTACTTTTGAATTAGATTCGATTAAAATTTCCCCAAACCCCGAATTTATAATTTCTGATCCATTAAATTGCATAACTCTAGATTTGTCAAGCTTTTTTACCGAGCAAAAACAGCCAAGAGCCGAAAATTTAAGCTGATAGGAAAGTTGAATTGGTCCATTGAACACTGCTAATTTCTCTTTCTCGATGATTTTAACAATAAAGATTTCTCGTGAACTGCGGCTTTTGAGGAGGTAGAAGTTTTGGGCATCATGAATAACATGTTAATATAGATCAACAAATTTTGGACTTCATGAATCTAAATTTCATAGGCGAATATAGCAGAACTTGTTTTACGACATTACAGCAAAACGAAAGCTAGTGCAAACGGACTTCACAATTTTGAACTTGAGTGCTAGTTGATTATTAAATCTGATCAACTTTATTAATAATTATATTGGAGAACATTTACTTAAATTTCATCATGCATCTTCCTTAAAGCATGAAAAATAGCACAATAAATTCATACAGAAATATATGCATTGGTGCTTATACATCTTTAGATATTTAATGTACGCTAGAATACACTTTAGATTAATAGTATACCTGTATATAGGGTGCCCTGAAACTCAATGTCAAGCGGACCTTGGTAGAAAGGGGAGGCTAATATTAGTTCAGGGTTAAATAACTAGCATATTTATGAATGTGAAAAGTTGTACACCCTGCATTGCATCAGGTACCGTGGACACAAATTTCAGTGATCTCTTCATTAACGCGATCTATCATATCCATGATATTAACCACAGTTACAGATCGGGCAAAAGCTGCTTTCGTTAAAATTAACGTAGTTTAAGAAAACTACATCACTGAACTTGGACTTCCTGCAAGAAAAATGTTCCATACTATCCTAGATAAACAGTTATTTAAATAGATGGCCCATTTAGTTAAGATTCCAAAATATAACACTTGTTACTTTTCTATTCATAAACGTTACTGCCATTTTTTTAACAAAAGGACTTTATTTAAAATATTCAACCTCAAGTGTGCTACCGAGATTAATCAATATATTTAAAAATAAAGAGAAAAACATTTATACATTTTATTGAATTAAGTGTTCGTCTTCAATACGAATCCAGGCTAAACATATTTGAGTAAAAACAATAGTTTGATAAGTCATGAGTAACTAGCTAAATTCATTTCTTAAGCCGCTTCAGCAATCCTTTGGTAAAGTTAGATTACATTTTCGATTGATTTAAAAAGTTAGGAAGCAAACAATTCTAACGATTAATTCATTAAAATATTACAACATTTACTCGTTCCATTTTGAAATCGATTGCTTACTTTGAGTCACGCTTAAGATTCAGTTTCTTAAATTCAGTCATTTTATAAAAAGTTGACAATGATTGTTATGATTATAAAAGTAGCAAATGTTATATCATTTTGGATTCTTCACTAAAAGGGTAACCTTTTGAAATAACTTGCCAAGGGTAGTATTTAATACTTTAGAGAATCAGAGCCAAGTTGCATTTTCACAAAAACGCCACAACTCAAACTACATTTTAATTAAACCAGTAAATTTGCTCGACTTATCTTGCATAGCAATGCTATTAATCAGTCACGTTAGTGAAAAGATCACGAATTTTAAAATTCGTGATCACAGAACCTGTAGTGTCACCCCTCCCTTTTTTTTTCAAAAATATGCTTATGGATTTTCCAGAACTGATATGAACCCCCTCTCTTACCTCGTGCCTTCTTAATATTAAGTTTCAATACATCTTGTACATTATATGAAGACAAATGAATCGCCGAAAAATGATTTTTATCCCATTAGAAAGTCCTACAGCTTCCATTTTATTAGCAAAGGATCCATAGAGCAAAAATGGTAAATAGCGTATTTACTCGAATCTAAGCCGCCATCGATTCTAAGCCACACCCCTATTCTCGAAACGTTTGGGGGGAAATAAATCTGCAAAAGGTTAAGAAATCTCAGGGGTGTAAAATTTCTTTCGAGGTCTGAAAATATAAACAATTTTCAAACAGTTATAATTCCTTTAAATTTAAATTGAATAATTCGAATCTTTTTACACGTTATTTATAAAGGAATGGGGCATCAGAAAAGTATAAAATGTTTAAAATATAATCATAAAAATTATAAGCATATGAAAATAATAAATATTTCTTATAGAAAAGTTACTTAAGTTTTATGTCGCGCATGCTATTTTCTAAAAGAATAGGTTTAATTATTAGCTATAAGTTGATTTATAGAGACAAATGTAGTCTTGTTACTTTGTAGCTATTTTTATATAAATAGAATAATAACTTACATATTTTAATAAAAAATACATTTTTAAAAAATATTTAAAAAATTGCAATATTTTTTACAAATATTTTGAAATACAAAAGATATACAATACAAAAATTAGGTAAGGTTTAAAGAGTATGATGCATTGTATACTATAAAGTTTTATACATCAGAGGCTAATATTTTAGAAAATAGCTTACGAAAAGCAAAAAAAATACTTAATATTTATTATAGAATTTTCATATGCTTATGACTTAAAATTATTATATTTTAAAAATTTTACACTTTTCGGAAAACCTCATTCTATTATAAATAATGTGAAAAAATTCGAATCATTTAATTTAAATTTAAAATAAATTTGAAAATCATTTATATTTTCAGACCTCTAGAGAAATTTAACACCCCTGAGGCCTTAATCAATATCAGGTATTTAAGTAATTTTATAAAAGTTTGATGAGAAAAAGAAATTTCTAATTTTACGAGCATTAAAAACTTTCAGATATGTACATGAACTTATAATTAACCTAACCGTCAGTATCATGTTTCGAAAATGATTAATCATTCCCATTGTTACTGTTGATTTCGGAATTTGTGTCGGCGTCTCCATTTTCCCCACACTGTATCATCCTCCGTGCCATCCACTGCATTTCTTATGCATTTTTTTTAAAAAAAAGAATGTAGTATAAAAGATCGTAAAAGAATTATTAAAGACTTCTGAACGTTTACAAGCAAAAATTATATTTTGTTTACGCCATTGACGTGTATTTGTCTCATCCAAATCAAATTTTCAGTGTCCACTGCTTTGTTTCCGTTGTCTTCTGCATATAAAATTGCGTCATAGTGAACTAGTCTTGATGCTATTACCAATATCTGATGCTTATGTGATTAAAAGAAAGCGTATACAAAAAAAATTTCTTGAATACGAGCGAGCAGACAACGATGTTTAGGATAGACTGAATAATGGAGATAAACTGCTGAATGGGATACTGGGACTAATGGATTGTTACATTTTTCCCTTTAAAGGGGTGGAAACTCAATTTTGCCCATTCAAATAGTTTCTTCGATTATTAACTACACCGATTTTCAGTAGCATTAATACTAGAAAAATAGAAAGTCTTGAATTCAAGTTAATACGGTAATATTTGTAACAGATCAGTTTCTTGATATGGGACAAGAATTTAAACCACTCTTAAGTAACGACATCGAAGCCAAATATTGTTTGCTGGATTGTCATACATTATATGCGGGGTTTGAAAGACTAATTAGATTTAGAGTTAATATGTTTCACACTTGCGACAGTCTCAATGGCGCTATACTGCAATCTAAAATTACTGAAACAAAACTAATTGTTACATTTAATCCAAAAGTAGAATTTAAAGCTTATTAAGTAATGAATGAAATCGGATATAAAAATATTCAAAGAAATGCGTGTCAAATCACCAAGATATTTTCTGTGTATAGCCATTTTCTGTATATCTAATATAATACCATCATGAATAAAATTCCTTTAAATTTGACTTTTCCCCCCAAACTATGTTGGAAAAAATCGTGCATTCTTTTCATTATTTAAATGAACCAAATTTTAGGTAGATGTATTGCACAGTATTTATAATATTATAAAATTTAAGTTTCTTAACAATTCTATTCGATTAACTTAATTCTTTAAACCGGAGCTTTCGTAGTTTTATGAATCCAAGAAAAATTGATGCATTCATACATGCAGTTCATATCTGTGGCTGTTTGACTGCAGCAAAAATTTCTCAAAAGATACATTGTTTCGAGAATTGAAGTTTCTCGAATGCAGCTTTAAACATAATTTAGCTTGATCATTAATTTTAGAGTAATAACTGATTTTGACGATAAATGAATTATGAATCACACATCAGTTTTTAACTAAAAACTAGCTGCATGGCCCGCCGTTGTGCACAGGCTTCTTCAAGTGTGTAGATTTTCGCCTTGAAATGTTCCCTTTTCCTCTCAGTGTCAGCACTTCCCGGTGTCTGCTATTTCTGTATTAATGTCATTAAAAATTCTCTTTTTCGAAGTTTCTTCCACCTCTTTACCCCGTCGTACGGTTCTATTTACTCTTCATTTAGCCTGGCGTTGCATGGGCTTTTTTCGTAGATATAATTTTATCCCCGTGGAAATATTCCCTTTCTCTCTTGAAGCCAGTAGTTCTAGGTGTACTCAAGGAATCTATATCTCAAAGAGCTTTCGGTATCGTAAAAGTATAGTTACTTTTAATTATTAATTATCGATTGAAGGGGTATGAAATTAACTTAAGCACATTTAAAATTCAATTTTAAATGTGACTTAATATTTCGATCCTCGAGAACGCTGTTTTTGAACAGAATGTACAAGAGCTTCACTGATGGATTATTAAGCTTACCACAGCTAAAAAAATTAATCAAAGTGATTAGCTCGGGAAAAATAAAGATTCCGATTTCAAAATATTAATTTAAGATTTTGATATGATCTCTTTATATATTCTAAGTAATATTCAATTTTTAGTAATTTTTTTTTATTCTTTACGGTTTCACAACAAGGAATTAATTTCTTTTAAGGATTTATTTTCTTCGAAATTTGTTCTTTTCTTGCATTTAAGTTAATTATTTTCTAATTTGTTACTAACTCGCAGAAAGACTTACAAGTCATATTGCCATTAGATTTTAAGAAAAACATTTGTAAAATGGAAAAAAAAAAATTAGAACTTACGGAACAGAGGCGTAACAGTTTGAAAAAAAGGGGTTCCAGCCCCTCTAACAACTGCAGAACAAAACAAACAAGTTCCAAAGGAAATTAGACATCCAAACCTTGAACTTTTCTCTCAACACAAGAATGCTCATCCCAAATGCTGCCACATGAGCAAATGAAATTTATATTTTGAAATCCCTAGCGGCATATTTTAATTTCCTTCTTATGATTCGTTTTGAGTAGGCTCTGTAGCCCAGTGGCATGGTCGTTTTATAGAAGTGAACCCCAGAATTTTCCTGAAGAGTGATTTGGAAATGTAGAGAATAACGTACTGGTACTGCTCATGCATCAGATTTACGAGATACATTTCTATATTTTCGGGACCGCAACAGCCAAACGGTTATGGTAACAAATTCCTGGCCTGTGTTGTTGTCGTCAGTTCCTCAATGAAGATCCACCGTGTAGAGGAACTGCTGTCCGTTATATCTTTTAAGACTCGAAATCCTCACGTTTGTATGATGTGGAAGTTTGGAGAGTTGAGTTCAAGCTCAGGTACAGTCCTCGTCACTTTTTCATGATTCAAAATTACAAGGTTCATCCCCAATAACCCTTGTGTTGTTTCAGTGGGTGACGTTAATAAAAAAATCAAATAAATTATCATAATTTCCACATTGCTCTAGAATGATATAATATTCAAAATACAAAATAATTAATAATTGCCCACGTTTTCATTTGAATATTCTAGTCAAGCCACAGGTTGGATTTCCGATTCCACTAAAGATTTAGTACATGCAAAAATAGGTGTCTGATGCAAGTTAAATGGAACAGAAAACTGTCTTCACATGAGCAATGCTGAAACTAAGTTTATTGATGAGTGAATATTAACCTCGTACTGTTCAGCTACGCGAGAGCTTTTTGGTGACGGATCACTTAATTTTGATCCATGATCAAGTAACGAGAGTGACACTTAAACTGGCACCACTCTCTTAACTACCACATCACACCAACGGGAGAACGTTTGAACTCTCGTCAGATTTAACGTGCATCGCTCCCCTACACGACGAGTCCTTAGTGGTACTAGGCTCGAACTCACGTCATGCCAGCTACGATCCGATACCTTGACCCCTAGGCTACTGCGTCCCTAGGTCGATTGATGAACACGAGAGCTATTGGTGACGGATCTAATAAATTTGAGTCATGGCCAAGTGATGCAGACGACACACGAGCTAACACTCCTTATTCCAAATTTCCACCCCTGTCAACGTGAGGATTTCAAGCCATGACGGATTTTACGTGTAATTAGTCTCTCTTTAAAGCCCACTCTTAGTAGCATCAGGATTCGAACTCAAGACATACAGAAAAAACGCCGACCTTGAATTCAGTTACCTCAGCCGCACGAACGTTAAAAAAATGAGACTCGGTTCAAGTGTCTTAATCATTTCTAAATCACGGTACAGAATTGAAAAGTCTTACACTAATAACACTCATATTGCTAAAAATTGAGAAATATCAGTGTTCTTCATATTTTTCACGTCTTAGTTATCCCCAAAATTGCTGTAGATCAGGTATAAAAGTACAAAACTTATAAGTCGTTATTAACGAGCGGTCATGGGTTCGATTCCATTTAAGTTATCCCGTGATTTGAATTAAATATTTTAATTCGAATCAAATCGTCATGCAGAATAATGTAAGCTACATCCTGATATGAAAGTATGACGAGAATATATGGAATGAAACAAAGACCCGCTACCTGCAACTTACGAGAAATCGACCGTGGCCACGGTAGCCTAAAGGTCAAGGTATCGGATCGTGGCTGGCATGTCGTGAGTTCGAGCCTAGTACCACTAAAGACTCGTCGTGTAAGGAAGTGATGCACGTTAAATCTGCCAAGAGCACAAACGTCCTCCCGTTGGTGTGGTGTGAAAGTTAGGAGAGTGGTGCCAGATCAAATGTCGTCCTCGTCACTTGACCATGGTTCGATCGTCACCAAAAGCCCTCGTGTAGCTGAACATTGCGACGTTATTATTCACTCACACACACCCGACAAATCGACCATTGTGATAATGAAAGCTTGAGCGTATGGACAGGTGTCACTTTGGATAGCTGCACATACCGCTATGTCTTTGCAAGAAGCACTTGAATGTTGTGAAGTATTGGGATGAGATCTTGGAGCCCTATGATAGCTTTTTCACTAATGTAGTTGATCCTGATTTTATTAGGTTGAGAAAAAAGTTATCCGCCAAGGGAATATACCTCCGCGCCAACAACGGCCATTCCGATGGTAGTTAACCTTTCTCCACATTTGTTTTTGCATTCCAAATCTGAAAGTTGGAACTACATGATTGTGTAATTTGTTTGTCAAAAATTTATTATATTGTCCCCCAAAAAAGTGTTTAAAATGGAACTACCACGTCAACAGATCAGAACGATTATGTACTATGAGTTTCGAAATAAACTCTGTACAACTGAATGCCACAAAAAATGTATGAAAGTTAAGGTTTTTCAATACTGTTTTTTATGATACAGTAGAAGTTTGGTTTCGAAAGTTTAACGCTGGGAATTTTGACATTGAAGATAAACCACGTTCTGGGTGCCCTACTGAGGTTGATTGTGACTAGTTATAGTAAATCATTAATCAATGCAGAAATGTTTCAACACAAACTATTGCGTTAGAGCTTTATGTTTGTCAAAAACAATAGTTAATGCTCTCAAACGCATACGTTTAAGTTTAACCGGCGGGAGCCTCACGAATGGACTGCTGAAGACAAGAGCAAGTGAAAAGCGGCCTGTTTGGCTCTACTCAGATATCTAAGTAAAGAGCATTCTGGACAGAATTGTGACCTGTGATAAAAAAGGGATGCCCTACAACAATACAAGCCGTAAAAGAGGCTGATAAGCACCTGGAGAATCAGCATGTTTGGTTGCAAGATGAATGCTAACTATCAAGAAAGTGTTTCTTTGTATCTGGTGGAATTGTTGTGGAATTATCCATAAAAAGCACCTGAAAAGTGAGTAGACTATCAACACTACAATATACAGCATCACGCTAATCAAAGTTAGCAATGCCATTAGCAGAAAGCGTAAAAAAGATTTCAGAAGGAAGGTGGTTCTCTTTCATCAAGATAACGCTAGGCCACATGTTAGTGTGATGACCAGCGGGACGCTGAACACCCTGGAATGGGATTTGAGGCAACATCCATCATACAGCCCAGACATGGTGCACTCGGATTACAATCTGTTTTCATATTTGCAGCTGCACCTTAATGCACAATCTTCCATTCAAACGACGATGTCATAAATGAGGTCAATCGTTCGACACAGTTTTTCGCAGAAGGGATTGAAAAGCTATCAAAACACTGGCAGACTATTGTAGATTTAAATGCAGATAACTATCCTCATTAGCTTTGCTGATTTTGTATGTATTTATCATTTTAAAAGATTCGTTTTTTTTTGGCGGAAAACTTTTTACTCAACGTAATAATTTAACGGATGATAATGCAAGGCGCATAAAGCCCATGTAATCGACGAATTTCTGGAAAATGAGGATATTCGCCGAATGGACTGGTCAGTTAGATCTCTAGATCTTATCCGTTTAGAGCAGTGATACTCAACCACCTGCGGCCCACCGGCTTTTTTGAGTGCCTCTGTCATGGTTCATTGCACGAAGAAATTCAATTATTGGAGAACTATGTACAAAAAAATTAACAGGGCATTCTATCAATCAAGCAATCAAATATGTAAATTTTGCTATCAATTAGTTTTTTAATAGTAGAATGTAAGCAAGAGGCTTGATCATAGATGAAAGAAAATCATAATTATCCCTTAATTCAGCAAAAATTTATAAAATTAAATATTTAGTGTGTGTGTTTGACAGAAAAGTTAATATAGTATTAAAATGAAAGCCAAAAAAAATGAATTTTAATATTTTGATCAATTTTGTTTGTCAATGTTGCTTTGGTCTTATAGTGTGCTTTTTCCATTATCCGCATGTTGCGGTCGCGTGAAATATCTGTCATGAGTATGCGGCCCGACGGGAAAAAAGGTTGAGTACCCCTGGTTTAGAGCATGCCTGGGACGTTCTGGGGATGGCAATATCAACTCGTAAACCCCCTCCAAGAACCAATCAAGACCCGAAAACAAGAATTGCTGAACGAGTGGGATTAATTGCCACAGGAATTCATAAATTCCCTCATTTCCTGTACAAAATCACGGTGTGAGAGTCCTGTTTATCTGAAAGAGGGGACCATACTCCGTATTAACCAATTTGTTTTGTTATATTCTACAATTGCTGTTTCATAGCTTCCGTCTTTAATCAGTGTTACGCATGATCATGCGTGTATATTTTAACTGTTGGATTTTTTTAACCTTTATATCAGCCCTATAACTATTAGGTTGGGAAAAAAGAAATCCATTATTTTTTCGGTAGATGGCTGTAGTGTCGATATCTCGTGAAGTATTAATCAGACAATTTCAAATTTATGCTCGTTATCAAGGTGACATTTCACACTAAAAATTATTTTGTGGTTTTTTGTTTGGTACATTCAGTTGTGAGTTACAGGGTGTTAAAAATGGAAGTCAACAAAGAGAAACTTCGGTACAATTTACAATTTTTCTTTGATAAAGGTGAAAATACAAGCCAGGCGGCAGAAATTGTTAATGGAGATTATGGTTCTGATACTGTAGCAGCTAATTACGTGCAATTTTGGTTTCGTCGATTTCGTTCAGGCATTTTTGATGTTAAAGTTGCCTCTCGCACAGGCAGGCCCATCGTCGAAAATGTCGATAAAATCACAGAAATAATCGAAGTTGACCGGCATGTTGGTAGTCGTATCATCGCCCAAGACCTAAAGATCGACCATAAAACTATTTAAAGTCATTTGAGCAAAGTTTGATTCAAAAAGAAGCTCGATGTTTGGGTGCCACACCAGTTAACTCCAAAAACACGATGCATCGAATTTCCATCTGGGAAGCACTGGTCAAACGGAATGAAATAAACCCATTTCTAAAACGGAGGGTGACCGGGGAGGAGAAATGGGTCACATACGACAATATTGTGCGAAAACGATTGTGGTCAAAGCGCGGTGATGCTGCTCAAACCAAAACTAATATCCAGGAAGGTTCTACTGTGTATTTGGTGGGACTGGAAAGGAATAATTTATTATGAGTTGCTTCTGTAGGGCCAAAAACTAAATTCAGATTTCTATTGTTAACTGGACCGTTTGAAACTAGCGACTGACCAGAAACGGCAAGAATTGACCAACAGAAGAGGTGTTGTGTTCTATCAGTACAACGCCGCACCACACACACGTCTATAGTGACTCGCCAGAAACTCTGGGAGCTTGATTGGGTTGATTTTAATGCATCCACCATATAGTCTGGTTGATTGATTGATTGAATATTAACGTCGCACTGTTCAGCTACACACCATATAATCCGGATCTGGTATCAAACGATCACAACCTTTTTCTCGCATAGCAAAACTTCCTGAGCGATGAGAAATTGGGATCAAGAGAAGATTGTGAAAATCGATTATTAGAGTTTTTCGCCAATAAAGGCCAAGACTTCTCTGAGAGAGGCAATATGAAGCTACCTTTAAAACGGCAACAAATTATACAACCAAACGGTATATGTTTGATCCAAATCGGACAATCCGAAACAGGTTAAATAAAGTTTTAA
Organism: Trichonephila clavipes; assembly: GCA_019973935.1. Classification (NCBI taxonomy): domain Eukaryota; kingdom Metazoa; phylum Arthropoda; class Arachnida; order Araneae; family Nephilidae; genus Trichonephila; species Trichonephila clavipes. The sequence goes on from BMAU01017449.1 coordinate 86,211, forward strand.
ATTTTATGCAAAAATAATGGATTTCTTCCCCCCCCCAACTTAATATATCAAATTTCATTAAAATCTGTCCAATAGTTTTAGAGATAGTTGACAAATTCTAAAAATTACCTTGTTTTAAACACCAATATAGAACTGAACCTCGCTGGCCTCATGTGGTATAGTATGAAAGTTTTGGTGAGAAATGTACTGTTTCAGGTTTTTTGATTTCATTACTTTACATTTGCTCATATTAAGACGAGGACATACTTCGTTTTGGCTTAAAGTGACGTTAATTCAAAACAAAATTAGTCACATTCGGTACAAATGTAAATGCATATGATCATGAAAGTTCCGGATTATATAATTTCTTTGGTTTATAATTTGACTTCCTTAATCACCAAAATCTCAGAATTTTATTTCCATTGATTTAAGAAAAAAAGTAAATTATCTTTTGCGCAAAATATATTTCATTAAAAAATGCTTTTCACACAGATAATATTTTCATATCTCGTATTATTCAAGTCAAAACCAGTACTAGGAATAAATGAATCCGTTCTTACGAGCGGATTAAGAAAAAAACCCAACCCCGATTAATTGTTGGGAGGTTAATGGAAATAAATTAAATATTATATATTTTTTGTTTGAATTTAAACAAAAATTTAACTCTGTTTAACGAAGGATTGATTGAATTTTCATGACATTTTGAAGCAATCTAAGGTCTATTGGAAGAATGCCAAAGGGAATCGAGCTCACCCGAATGGGGTTCAGAGCTACAAACTCATCCCTCAGACCCCACCACCACACCCCGCGTCTAGTCTTTGTTGAACAATATCTTAGTTTACATTTTTTTACAGCAGTGTATAGTAAATTGTTCGACTTTAGAACTGGTGTCTCCTTACCCAATTTCCACACTACGCAAATGGGAGAACTTTGAACCACACGGCATATTTAACGTGCATTAGACCCTTTTACACACACACACACTTAAGAAGACCAGGACATCATATGCATTAAAAAAATCGATTTTTCAATTTTAGTAATAAAAAATAGTGCATAATTTTCTGAATCTGAAAATGAATAACGCTTATATGTTCGTTGATGAAATAACTTAATATGAAAAAAATAATTAATAAAAAAATATAAACATACGTCCACGCCTTCTTGGACACATTTTAAGAGATAGTTCCTCTTGTTTTTAATGTATATAAACCATTAATTTGTTTTTACTAGAAAGGAACAGTAATATTTTTCTCTTTTTATTGTCTAATTTTATTTGAAAAACTAGTTTTACATAAGAAAAAAGGAAAAAATTCGAGATTTTTTCAAAATTTCAAAGTTTTATGCTGTTTTCAGAGAAAAAAAATTATACAATAATTTGATCAATTTATTTTTTTTTTATTTAACAACAAACACACACCTTAAAATTTTTTCTCGATAATTTGATTATTAAAAGCATTTATACTTATAACCGTTTGAAGTATCTAATGAAAGCATAAAAAAATCTAATGTATTTTTTAAGGATACGAGATGAAGTATTTAAAATATAAGCAACATTTTAGGTTTGAAAAATGGCGGTTTCATGCAAGAAGATATGCAATTCTGGATAGCTAAATATCAATAAATTTCTATTTATAAAACACGCGTAGGCAGCGTTGTCAAGGTAACCGCTCCACGCAGCTTAACAGCGAATCCAAGCTCAACGAATTTCGTAATCTTCCCGAAAATTTTCTCTTCCTTTTCCTTTCGGCTTTCTTCACAACAGGTTTCTTTGGTTCTGGTGCGTAGAGGAAAATATTTTAAGGGATGTCCAACTTAGAGTAAAAAGGTAAGTAATTGAATTGTGTATATTTTAACTTTAAATTGATATACGAGGTGATGATAAAAAAAAAAAAGGTTACAAGCCGTAGCATTTAAAAACTACATATATTGTGGCAAAATTTTGTTTCCCCAGAGGGGAGACAAATGGCATTGCTTGTTATACAGCTGGTTTGCGGGAAGGTAGTGAAAGTTCCCAGACAGTTCAGGACGATTGAAATGGTAAGACGCTTAAGAAATTGGTCTCGTTTGGAAGTGCGAGCAGTGATTCGATTTTCGTAGGAAAAGAATGTGTCCGCATCTGACATTCACAGTCAAATAGTGGAAGTTTATGGTGACAACATTTAGCGAAATAGTGTCACTCTGTTCAATCAGGCAGACAGGATGTTGAAAACCGCATTATGGCAGGGAATGGCTGGCCAAGTTATTCACGGCACGAATTGAAGAAATGATTCAAAATAATCGACGGGTAATTTTGAGTGAAATCTCGTCATAGATGGGACTGAGCTATGGTAGCGTGCAGCATATTTTTTCTGATATGCTGCGATATTCCAAGACAGTTCTGAGAAAACATCCACGAGACCTGGCTCAATACACAGGGACCTGATTACTACCAAGACGGGTTAAGCAAGTTGGTTCTGCGTTCTGGGAAATGCCTAAATACACTTGATGATTGTGTTGAAATGTGATAGGTACGTGTGCCTCATAATTCCCTTTTGTATTTACTGTCTATTGTTAATAAATATCGTTGGGCGGATGACTTGAGTACCCAGCTCTTTCGAGATACAACCTCATATCAGTAGGTATTTGAGTGACTTTATTTGATTGACTATTGCCCTTTGTTAAATAATTGTTACTAAATATTTCTTTATTCGACTTGTAACATTTTTTTCTGATCACCCCTCATAAATGACAGACATAATTTAATAGATATTAAATCACTGGTATAAATGTGTGGTTTTAAATGTATTGCATGTTGTTCCAGGTTTATAATTCCGTATCAAAATTAAAGCAATTAGGACATTTGTTTAAGCTTCAAATGACTTCTTTTTTTAATTCTGCAGAGGGCTTGTGCAAAAGTAAAGACAGAAAAAATGGGCTTGTAACATGTGAGAAAAATCTAGTCTTTGTTTAACTTTCAATTTTTATAACACATCTACGATTTTTTCCAAGAAGAAGAGAGAAGCTTTCAACTAGAACTTTTTCCAACTAGAAGCTTTTTACACCCTCTTTGTTGCTGCTGGTAGCCTTGTGGGTTCATAATGGTTGTCCAGATGAAAGTGGACATATGAGATTGCGTCAGAAAGAATGCAGCTATAGCAGAGCCACCAAACAGGGGCACGAAGGACGACAGGAAGTGGGTACGGCATACAATGTTTAACAGTGAAACCTGTTAGTGGCAGAGGAAATTAATTGAAAGTAAAATCGTGGCATGTTAGAATGCGTCCAGAGTGGTACAACGTGCAGTAGTACGGTCTCTGGTTGCAGGAAGTGAGTTTAATGCAGACATCTATCGACGGATAATGACAGTCAAATGGCGAACTATGTTTATGTCGAACGTCTTGAAATATTTGTATAAAAGGTTTCGAAGAGGGCAGCAAATGATGTCGGATCTCCATGACAATGTTCCCCCACACGTTTCCCGTGAAACCAAGCAACTGTAAAAAAATCCGTTAGGAAATGTTAGAATACCAACTGTACAGTTTCGATTTGTCCCGTTGTTATTTCTACTTCTTTAGACAACATAAGACAGAATTACGGTTGTATTTGGACGATGAAGGGAAGGACGCAGGACAGGGCTTCCGCAAGAATCAACCACGTTCTTTCTAAAGTGAAAACATAGACTAGCTACCGAAACGATTGGACTTGTGTTACAACTTCCAGAGCGATTTTTCTTTTGATATCCAATAAAACCATTCTTTTTATTGAACTTTTCCTTTTTTCCCTTTGATCAGCCCTTATACATGTTCCGTTGTCAATAACCCTCATATATCTTCAAAATACAAAGTTAAAAAGAATCAATCCACACAACATCTATGTTTTTCCTTAAGTAATCCTTTTTAAAAAATAATCTGCCAAAATTTCTTGGAAGCACTAAGAAAATAATAAATAAGTAAGTAAGACCTTCAATTTCCTGAGTTGTTTCAGACTTTCATCTGGCGGATTTTTTTTCGTTCGAGATACAGCCAAAATGGTTGCAGAATTTAAATTGGCTTTGCGTATAAGACAGAGTTAGCCCACACGATTTTATTGCTTGATTTAAGATCTGTGATATAAATAATTATTTCAGTTTTGTTACTGAAAATTGATATATCATAAGAAAATATAGTGAAATGTAAAATGTCTTGTTGAAAATATTATAAAAATTAATATCTTTTTAAAATACATTAAATTACGATTCTGCTTTCTCCCTGCTGGTATAGTTTATTCATGCAGAGATCTTTTCACCATTCTTTCTCAATATTTGTTTCATGTTTACTTGTAATGCCTTAAAATGGGAAAATTATTATAGTTAATTTCTAAGAAAATCGAATAATTTCGAAGGAAGGGGAAAAAACAATGGTTTTATAAATATTTTCTTTCAAGATTTTTTTTATTGGTTTTAGATAAATTTCAATTTCTTTTTTGATCACCCCACAAAATCATATTGTATAATTCATTCTTGTTTAATGAATGCCTTTGATGACAATAAACAGTAAGAAAGAAAACTGAAAATACATTTTGTGAGGAAAATGCAAAATTTACAAAAAATATAGCTTTCCACATTTTGAATTCTCTCTGTAAAGTTTGCCTTATTAATAAAAATTTTAATGTTCCAACGATTGATATTAATAATTAAATAATCGATTTTAAAGCTCTATTTATTAACAGAGGTGTGATAACTTGAGCGATAAAGATAAAATTCGAAACTAAAGTATTGTTCTTCTTAGAAGCTCCATAGGAGTTAGATATGATTATTAACAATATTTTTATAGTGAGAAATATTGAAGTATATTGAAACTTCTACAAATTGCTTAGTTCGGATTTTAGGTGAAATTAAAAAAATTCAATTACTCCTATTTTAACATAATTCTGAACGTTACAGTGGGCTGCACACTTTAGGTAATCATACTTTAAAAAAATGTAATACAAATACAAATTAAATAAAACTTTAATGATATAAAGCAGGTGTCGGGGCACCCTTATTGCTGTGGTGAGCCAAAACAATCTATCAGTATGATTCAGGGTGCAGCATAGTAAAAAGTATTTGAAATAATTCGATTCCCGCGGCAATTCATGCTGAGTTAAAGAATATAGGTCAAGATTATAAATACAGATTCAGAGTTCTATTTTATAATAGTTATGTCTTATTTAAAGATATTTATTAAAATAAAAGTAAACATAACAATTCCTTCAGCATACATAAAAAAAATTTAAAAAATTGCCCACATATTTTACGTTATGTATCTTTTAAATTTAATCATTAAAATAAGAAATAAGCAGCAAAATATGAGTATTACTTCAATACAGTTAAATATTTTAGTACGAACATTATTTTCCCTCACTTCTGTATTTTACATCGTATTGTCAGGAGTATAATTTCTCACTTTATATTTCATACAATACAGTCCGCAAAGAGAAACTGTTAAACAACTTCTTTTCTGACTCAAAATACTTTTCATGTGAGAAAAGATTTGTTCTCATAGATGAGTAGAATCAAAAGCAGAAAGCAGAACACACATATGTAATTTTCTCTTCAAACAATTAAATCCCTCCGGAAATGACATCCGACAATATCAAACAGCTGTCAATTTATCATTAAAGTTATCTTTCAGATTTTTTAACATAATTCCGAAAAAAAATTATCCTTTCCATAATCCTGAACATTTTAGTTCAATAAATTTCATTTCAAAATTATTCACTTTACTCAAAAACTGACAAATTTGTAGAGAGATGTAGTGTGCCACTAAGAATTGTACCAAGTACTACATCTGGCACGTGAGCCATAGGTTGCCGACCCCTGATGTAAAGTAACAGTATAATTTACTCTCAAGTCTTATGTAATGTGATATTTGTTTATCATTTCTTTTACTTAATTTTTTTAAATCTGTATTTATGTTTGACGTTAACAGGTTTTTTGAATCGGCTTCAGTTAATAAAGCTCGTGACAACTCTGCAAATTTCATCTTTTAAAAAAAAAAATGTTTCGCAAACATATGTGTATATCCACAAGCACTTGTACAAAATGCTTGTAAGTTGGAATATTTCTCAAATGTAACACAAGTATAGTTAAAATTAATTTTTGATGTCTAATCCTAAATTTGTAACTTTTCTCTCAATGTTGCACTGCAATTGAAGTAACTCTCCATTCACCGATTTTCAGAAACGCTACTTACATAAACATGAAATGGGCAGGAAAATAGTTTAAACATTTTATCACATATTTTGCTCATTCTTGGAAACGACTTCAAATGCAGTTATAAGTTTCTTTATTTCTGTACCATATTTCGAGAGATTCTTAAATGAACTTATTGAGAAATTGTTGAGCAATAAAAAATGCTACATTAATTTCTTATTAAAAGCTTTGATAAAATTAAAATTAAAATTATTATATTACTCTTCAGGGGAAGAATTACTTCATAGTCATTGTTTAATTGATTTAGTTTTTCTGTTATATCCGTTAAAAACACAAGCCAAACAACAAATTTCAGATTCAATAGAAATGATGGCTAAATCAGAAAACCTTTCTTGCGCCATTTTATTTCTAGAGTAATTTTTAATAATTTTTCATTTTCTAAAACTTCTTTCCCCTGATGCTAGAGAAACAGATAAGGTTAAAAAATTCTCATTGCTTGAGCAAAATCTGGAGATCATTCTTGACTATAATTTCTAATACCTCAATTGGCTGTTTTTACTTGGATAAATATCTTTGAATGAGGTCGTTTCATTAAAGGGTTGTAAGCCATCTATATCTTTCACAATATTTCCATCCTCCTGTACCTGTAACTTAATATTCAAGTCCATCTCAGATTTTCATGAGATCATCATCAGAAATGTTGTGAAACATACAGAAAGAAGAATATCGAATAGCACTCAGATAATAAGGTAAATCGTCCATTAGCTGAAGAGATCGCAAAATACAGGAAGGAATTTGAAGCTGGTTCATCACTCCCTCATAAACAAATAAATATACCTTTTTCCTGAGATTTAAGATGGGAAATTCGGAATCAATACCTGAATCTCTAGAAAGTATTGTTACTCAATCGACAGATATCTTAGTTATCAATAGATCTTTGGGAAACTAAATATTGTTTAAGATTATCTACGCCTTCAATGCATTCCACTATATTGAATTTAGGATTTTTAATCATTTTACTCAATACATCAATCCATGATGATAAATCAAGCCAAATAAAAATTTAGTTCAAAAACTTAAATGTTTAAATTATTTTTTTTCTGTGTCTGATGGTATCTTCAACTAAGGCATTTAATGCGGTAATAATATTTTTAGGTCTTGTTTAAGAGAGGTCTAATAGCATTGTGATACAACCTTCCTTCCTTGTGGTTTTAAAGTTTGACTTTTCCTGTGTTTTTTTGGTAAATACCATCGATATGAGGATGCAGAAAAATAATTACAAACCTCTTGTACCATATAAGAAAACCCAGAAATTTTTCACCAATGGAGCTGGCAACGTCATTAACGATTAGATTCAATGTATGAGCCGTAATATATTCAATGTAAAAAATTCATCTCATGTTAATGACTTTATATTTGCTGGCAAATATTGAAATGGATTATAGCTCGTAATAAATATTAAGAGTGTGCTTGTGCGGTATTTAGATTAAAAATTCTTATATAATAAAAAAATCTATTTGAAATTCACAAAATTTTTTTTTCAAAAAAGATGTTTTTTTTCATCTACGTTAAATTAAAGTGATTTTTCATAGTTTGATAAATGTCACTTTATTTTTAATATGCAAGTAAAGGTAAAAGTAATAAAATCATGAAAATAATTTTAAATAATTTTTCATTAAAAATATTTTTTTGTTGCAATTACCGTTAAATCTGGAAAGCAAATTTTTAAACCTAAACACCAAATAGTACATCTGAAATATGTTAAATTGATTTTTTTTAAAAAAAAAAGTTGACTGTATAAACAGATTATATATTTCCTACATATTTATAGCCAATTTCTAAATGCGGAAAATTTTTTTTTAATTATTTTTAAAAAGTATTTAAACCTGTTGTATGAATAAATATACCTGAAACTCTTACAGCAATGAATGAAATAGAAGAATGATCTGGCCGTATACCAAAACCGACAGTAATAGACAATTTTGATACTTAGTTTATAAATGAGTGCATCAGGCTAAATATTTGGAAATAATTTAAAACAGTTTCATAAATTCAGTCTGAAATGTGATGCATACAGGAGTTGTTATGAAGAGACATTGAATAGATAACCTGCTAATATAGAGAAAATAGTAAACATGGGGACACGGTAAGGGGCTAGGTTAGCGTCTCTCAAACTGTGGGGCGTGCCCCCCTAGGGGGCGCGAGCATATTAGAAACTCAAAAACAAAAGATTATTTATGAAAAAATTTTAATTCATTGAAAATAAACAAACCAAATACATTTTAAAATAATAAAAAATAAAATACACATTTACGCTGATGTAATACACTTATAAATGCAAGAATAAATAAGAGAAGAATGCAAGAATAAATAAGAGAAGAATGCAAGAATAAATAAAGATTAGCAGTACAAAGTTAAGAACAAGTTTAATAATTACAAGTGACCCGATGGAATTGTTACACATACAAAATTACATACAAAAATTGACTCTTATAGTAGTAATTTGTACGGTTTATAATTAATCCCTTAACTATCGATTAAAAGTTTCGTGATTCGCTCCCCGTTTGCCACATTTTTTCACATGTGATGCATTGGGGGGAAGAAAAGGAATAAATAAAAGCAAATTCCCTGAAATAAAGTAAACCCTTCACAAACGCTGTCAAGGTCCTTTTATTGCATTTTAAAGCCTTTGGAGTAATTTTCAGGATAACATTGCACTGAAAAAAAAAAGATCGGAAAGACGTTTATATATGCCCATGGAAACTAATGTTTTGTTTGATCGAGACGTTTATATACACCGTGACACTTAAGAGGTTAAAGTCCTACTGTAGCTTTATAGTCAAAGTATAGTATTATTGAACTCAAAACATTGTTATTGTATAGAAGGAGGGGGCGCGATGAAAATTATGATTGAATATATTGGGTTGCAAATATTGAAAGTTTGAGTAGCACTAAACTAAAGAATTAAATATATAAATTTCTAGCCTTTTTTTGTATTAAAATGCTTTTTGTTTCACATAGGGTCACAGCTTATGGGAAACTTTTTTGAAAATCAAACCATCATTTGTTATTTTTAAGACAAAATTTAGTTGAATTATTGCCTGTGCAAAATCGTCATGGTTCGACGGTGCGAAGGTTAGTCAGATAAATGTTTGTTGAAACTACAAATTCGTAACTTCTCAACCGTTTCGAACAGAAGAAAAGCCACCAGAAGCAAACTTTTTCTCAAATTTTTTCAATTAGAAGTAAATGCATATTGTTTACGTAAGATCGGAGGAAAAATGCGCTGATGTGTGCGAATGTATAGGTAAGATTGCTTTTAAAATGTTAAGATCTCACAGGTTGTTTATAAAATCCATGGTGTGTGCAATCGCACGTATCATTTACTTCTGTAAAAAAGTGTGCAGAAACGCGTTTGTTTCTTCTGTTTCTCAAAACATTGGTGGCTGCCCACCCAACCTAATTTTTTTTCTCAGTCCTTTCTCACAACGCAAATACGACCTCTAGACCTGGGGTTCCACCAAGCATAACCAAGGCCTTGATTCAACCACGCTGAGATAGAGACCCCCCTCACATGACCAATGGATTCTCCCCTGGTTTAACCATCGCTTTAACAGTCTTCCATTAAAGCTTGTGGCTCTTGACATAGCGCTTCATGTTATCTCGTTTTTTATCGATGAAACTGGATATAAAGAAAGGTAGGATATTTATATTTATTGTGTAAATCTTTATTCTTCTGTAGTTATTGAATTTATTTTTAGTTTTGAATAAAAACTGATGCATTTATGCCAATATCCCTAATTATTTGTAAATTAAGATGTTTTGTTTTATATGCGAAACTAGTGTGTTAAAATTTATATTTTTTTCTATCAAATCCTATTATCTTAAAAATATTAAAAAATTCATTAAAAACATAACGCGTAAAACCACACATTTTATAGTAATACCTCGTTATTATTATGTACCCGACACTGTTCATCTAATAAAATACATATCCTAACATTTTCACAGCTGTCCATACTATTTGAATGTGATAGCATATTGATTAATATATTTTAGTGAATAGTGAAATAGTCTTAATACACGGTATATATAAATGTTTTTGAAGAAATATTCTTTATTATTTCTGTTCCTCGTCTGGTTATGACTATTAAATTTTAAGAAAAGTATATTGAAATTTGTGTGTGCAATGTGTGTAAGAAATTTTTCGCTAGCTGAAAAATAATTGCGCGTAAAAAGCGTACTATATTTGTACTAGGATAAATGTGGTACTATTTCACTGAAAAATTTAATATTTCAAATCATTCAGAAGAGATATTTAATGTCAAGGATTTCAACGAAGTATTAAACATTTCAAATAAATTAGAAGATATCTCAACAGAAGAGTATAAAGTTTTAATGTACATAGGGGATTATTGTGTGCATAATATATATTAATGCTCCGCGATTGCAAATATATAATTATTTTAGATAAAGAGATCAATTTCAATTCAGAAAAATTAGGACAAAACATTTGAGACTTTTGGACAGAAGAGATTTAAAAATGCCCGCATATATTGTCATGAAAGTCCTTTCAATGCAATATTTCATTTTTAATTTGTAAATATCGAAAACATTCGAATCAAGATTTCTTAAAGTTTATTACCAATTATCTTGTTTACAAGTATAACAGAAACATATTTGGAATTACATTAGTTGTAAAATGCCTCGCATTCGTTTTATTCACCTTGTGTAAACTGTAACACACCTGCATTTTCATATTTAAAAAAAAATTCATTACATTCGGGAATATATGCTTAAATAATTATTCAAAAAGGCGCAGTGAAGAAATTTTAACGGTGAAGGATAATTGAAAAATAAAGAAATTTAAGGCTAATTAGATTAATGTTGCTTTTTATATTCCCCTGTTTTATTTATTTAAATGTTAAATTTTCGATTGGTATATTATTCAATGCGCCTGTACTTCCTTATATATACTTCATTTTATTATACTACATAGATTTTATGCACATGTTTGATAGTTCACATAACTATTTCTTAAAGAAAAATTTTATTTATCTACATTATTCGCTTAAATTATTTTCATGAAGATCTCAGCATTTGAAGTATGTTAAATGTTAAATGCTATTTTTTTTAATTAAAAATTTTTTTGTTTAATTTTTAGATATTTTTAACCAGGCATAATATTTATTTTTAACGTATAAGTAAATAATGTAAAAATTGGTTTAAATAATATCATTACAAATACAAATGATTCAAAACTTGAAAAACTAATCAGTACATTACCTCATTAATGATATGTTAAATGAAAAGTTGCTTTGTCCAATTTATAGGTAAAATATGACGATGAAAATTATGATTAAATATTGGGTTGCAAATGTTGAAAGTGTGAGAAGCACTGAGCTAAGTGGATAAGATTGCATGAAATTATTCTTCAACTAGGAGATGGGGTGTACGTATAAGCGGGCAGATCTATGTACAGTGAAAATCGCTTAACATGAAACTGAGGGGACTGAAATATGTTTTCGTGTTAAAAAATTTCGTGTCAAAGGATATTGTAAAAAAAAAAAACTGTACACACATTAACATCATATACTGCAACGAATTCTTCCGATAATACAGTAGGTCAGTCCAATAATACAGAAAACTAATGCGAAATCATCTCTCTTTGATTTCATACCCCTCTGAAATTTCTAGTATTTTGCGTATTTTGTTCATTCCCAGAAGGGAAATCTTTTCGTGTTAAGATGGAAAAAAAATACATAATACATAGCAGCTTGTCGGGAGCGTTGTATTATTTCGTGTTATCCGATATTTCGCTTTAAGCGATTTCGCGTTAGACGTATTGCCCTGTAGATCATGATTAGCTTTTAATATGTTTTCTTTTATTATTGTTTTTAGTGCTGTGAAAATTATTTAATCAAAATGGACTGCGAGATTTTTTCTCAAATATTTTTTTATACCAAATATAATTACAAGAAACTACTTTTTAATAAAAGTATAACATTTTTACAAAAAAGGAAAATGGGTGCTGTTAATGAGCGCTGTTAAACCATAAACAAAAAAAATCACTTCTTTCCTCTTTTGTTTTTCTAAATTGTAAGGCTCTTATTAAATTGAAAACTTTTAATTTTGCCAAATGCATGTTAAATTTAAACACTACTACGTCTTAGGTAATACTAACCATATTAGATATTTTCGTAAAGCAGCTATCGCAAAAATCAATTTTGAGACGCTTTTGTTAAATATCAATCCACAGGGCGTTGCCAGTGTCACCGGCAACTATGTCACGAACAAGCTATAAGCTATGTCACGAACTTTTCTATCAAATGAAGGATGTACGTAAAAAGAAAACGTCAATGGACAATGTGTGTGAACCAATACACAGTGCACTAACATTCTGTTTTTCTTAAACTATGCTTTACTATAGGGCAGTGCTTCTCAAACTTTCAATACTGGCACCCCCCTTTTCGATCACAATTTTTATCGCCCCCCCTTATACATTAATAATGTACTGAATGCAATAATAATGCACTTTGATGCTAAAGCTACAATAGGCGATTTTAATTATAAACCAAACAAATTAGTAACATAAGTATTAAAATTTTGTATACTACTTTTAAGCAAGAATAAATAAATAAAATAATAGGAAAATTAATATGTTAATTTTCCTTTCTCTAATTTTTAAAATGAACATATTGCAAAATCCGGTGGCTGCTTAGAAGACAAAATATAGATATCTGCTAAATATAGAAAAATAATTTAGAGGGTCGATTTTTCTAACCATAAGCATTCCTTATAAAAACTTTGCGTTGCAAGACAAGCCCATGGAAATTGTTAATACTTTTTAAACTTGTTCTTAATTTAGTATTAATTAATTAGTTATAAAATACTCTATGCAGCACTGATACATTAAAACTATAACGACTGAAGTGCCCGCTCTTTGCCCGAGTTCATTTGTAAGAAAATAAAACATTATTGATATAATAGCTGAATTGTAAGGAGAGCAAAGCCAAGTGCTCGACAATGTTTACAAAAATGCAAAATGATCTTTTCAAAATGGTTGCTCAAATTATGATTAGTTTTAAGCGAATTGTAATTTTAACCCTCACAGAATTAGCATTTATAATTGATGTTAAATAATGAACGATAATATAAATTTCCGATGAAGAATAATTGTATTATTTTTAATATTTAAAGCGAAAAGACATCAACATGTTTTAACCTGGGAGCAGGCGCGCACTTGATACAGTCGAGCGGGGTTATTAAGTCACCCCAATCCTTTTTTTTTATAATTATTTATTGTACACGATACAAATCGTGATTCCAGTGAATAATTTAACTAAGAGAAAGTTTACTTACCTACTTTTAAGAACTTTTCAATTTTTCTTTGGTAACAGATAAACAGTTTTGCCAGAATATTAACGATTTCGTAATCTGTGTGTCCCGTGCGACCACTTCCGGGTAAAAATTGAATTCATTATGATAATATGTATGTTACTGCTAAAAAAATTGAGTAAAACGTATTTTTGCATGGAAAAAGCGCAACGGAAAAATACATACTACCCTAAATGAGAAACAAACACGTAAGAGAGGGGTCATAACTAACTGTACCAATAACTTAGAAGGTCATACAGATTACAGCTATAATGTGCAGTATTTCAAAAATAATGACAGTGATGAATTTCTTATGTTCCTAAAGTTCTTCGATCTATTTTTTCTCTAAAGGAGTTGTATGTTAGGCTGAAAAATAAAGCGTAGTAAAAATATCTCTCGTCATGGGATTACAGCAAATCAAATAAGTTTTTTTATTTGGTTATAGGATCAAAGATAGCTAATTAGGTATTGAAGAAGTTTTTATTTTTGATTACTTAATATCGCGTGCCTATAAATTATATCTGAGTAAAAGTGCATTTTTTATTATGTCTGAAAGTATTTTGTTTTAATTCTTTCCAGTAAACTAATTATTTTTAAATCTTCTATTTTCGATATGCTCGCGCCCCCTCGTAAGGTTATCGCGCCCCCCAGGGGGGCGCGCCCCACAGTTTGAGAAACACTGCTATAGGGAAATCGAGACTTATTTTGATTTTTCAATAACTATTTAAAATCCAGCATATGAATTCGACTTATTATAAGTTTTATTTTGAGAAATTGCACAAAATTTTGATTGATTGATAGAATTACATGCGGCCGCCCATTGCGTTGGCCTCCTTCGTGCGGTGCACACCTGCTAGGATAGGCCCTGCAGGGAGAAGACCCCAAACACATTATAATATATTGCCCTTGCTATTCTATCAATGGGAAGACTAATTCCTGCTTCAGTTTTGTGCTACTACACATAATCCAGCGTTTATGACATCTGTAAATTGAACAAAAAAGGATGATACTAAATAAGAAGTACCTTGTCTAAAAGCTGTTGCTGTGTATAACGATGTCATGGGATGGGTTGATTGCTTCGATGAAAGAAAAGATTATTTATTTATTTATTTTACAAATGCCAGGCCATTGACCATCAGGTCATTAGGCAACGGGCTCTCCAGTACCTTTTTACAATGCAGTTAAGATCATTCAGTGCAGAGCACTCGTCCAAATGAGCGGCAGTCATGTCTTGTCCAGTGTCACACAAAACGCAGATAGGTGAAGTCACTAAATTAAAACGAAACAGATGAGCACAAAGGCAGTCATGTCCGGTTAAAAGTCTAAATTTAGCCACAGCAGCAGCACGAGGAGAACTTGGAATACCGTGGGATTTCTTACATAGTGTACTCCAAGGCTTATCACGAGCAACACGAGAAGCTGTAAGGCGAAATGATTCCCTAAAAATCCTTTTAATTTCCAGTTTGGCAGAATGAAGTGTCAGGTCCTGCGAAAGTTCTGAAGGCTACCCGTTCCCTTTTTTGCCAAAAAGTCTGCCCTCTCATTTCCCCAAAGACCACAGTGGGATGGTACCCATTGAAAGACGATCTTTCCTTTTATCTTTCCCAGGAGTTCTCTACAGTTCTGCACACGTAAACATTTATTCTCATTATATTTGGACAAAGCCTGAAGGGCAGAAGTAGAATCTGAAAGAATTACAGCTCTTTCAATGGGGGGAAGACGAACAGCAAGTTGCTGAAGGGCTATATGTATAGCTTCAACCTCACCATCAAAGTGAGTTGTCAAAGGAAAGAAAAGAAAGATGAAAGAAAAGAAAGATACCAAAATAAGAAGATGATCTGTAAAATGGTGGCATCGTATCTTTTATTTTCTTACTGACCTTGCCATCATAAATAGTTTCATACGGTGGCAAGTGAACAAAAGAAACAGAAGTTTAGACCAGCTAACATTCCATATAGTATTAGCTCGTCAGATAATAGACGGAAATTCTCAAAAAAAAAAAAAAAAAGAAAAAAAAAGGAAGGACGTTTTACTAGCTTTCAAGCAAAGAAGTGTGAAGTTCCGGATGATGTGTGCTTAGCCTGTGTATTGAAACATGTGCCAAAGATGGTTTCCAACTTGTACGATGTATGAAATGTACCAGAAAAGAAAAAGAAAAGAGGATCCGCTACATGTGTGCAGAATGTGATGTTCCCTTGTGCATGCATTGCGACTCGCTTCTCATCTTTTCACATGGAAAATAATCACCATTAAATTTAATTTTCCTTATGACGGTGAATGGTTCCTTGGGAAGTATTCTTCCCACCCCTAAAATTTAAATATAAGCATAAAATTCGACAAAATAAATATATTTCATTAAATGCTATTGTTTAATTGTAAATAAAACATAAACTGCGAGAAATTCAAAAGAGATAAGAATCGCCCTTGAAAGGATTAAAATATTTTTGGGATTGAGATTAGTTTATGAAAAGTAATCCATTTAGCTTATTACCTGAAATTTGATTTTTAACACCATTTTCTTTTTGTGAGAAATATGTTTCCCGCCCACAACACTGGGAGCTATTCAAAAGTAGCATATATTAAATTATACTTTTCTTTTTGTATCGTATTATACATGATATTCATAAAATACAATTTGCAAATACTGAAACCTACGAAACGCATTAAAAATAAATCATTGTTTAAAAAAAAGTATAGATTATATATTATTATAAAAATATATATTATAACTTTTTTATAGTTAATTCAAACCGAGTTGTAACTTAATCTTTTAGTCACCAAATCTGGAAATGGGATCTGGAATTTGTCGCCAGATGCGGGGTGGGATCTGAAAATGGGAACTCGGCAATCCTGATGATCCTGTTCAGGATAATGGAACAAAATCATTAACTTATTGTATTGTCATCGGTCCTTGACGAGTGAGCAAAATTTCAAATTAATCTAACCTTTTTAAATGGGTAAAAATTGAGCTTAAAGATTCCGTTACATATAAGTGAAACTTATAAACGAGTGTTAATTAGATACATTTTGTATTAAAATTTTTAGAGTTTATTGGTATTACTTTTCCATGAAATTTTAAAGAACAGGGATCAAAATACACTGCTGGCCACCGTAAACGCAACACCAAGAAAGACAAGAGACACAGATACCCTTCGATCTATTCTGGAACAATGCCGTTGCTTTCAACTAACAGCGAAATAAGGCGAACATATCGAGCAATTTATGCTATACTCATCCGTACGGTGCTGGTTTTATGAAGCTGCTCTTTTTCTCTTGTCATTCTATCATTTTTTCTCAATGAACACATATTATTGTCTTTTCGCTAGTAAATCTTTCATTTACCCTTCGAGTCTATTTTCTTTCGGCTAGTAACATTCCTGTATTTAAAGAATCAATTATGGCTCTTCCGCTGACAGGGCCACCTATTGGCACATTTTGGAACTATTTCATTTTTTTTTACCAAACAAAATTTCATTACTTGACTGAAGTGCGGGTAAAATACGAAGCTTTTCAGACAGGTAGTCTTAAAGTAAGAGCATTTTCAAATTATAATTTTATAATTACTATCACCCGGTATACTTACTTGAATAAATGTAAAAACTTTCTTCGACTAATATCTGATGTCTTCAGATGTCACTTTTATCAGCATTTCAACTTATATTCGATAGAAAACCAATGCACTACTACCAAAATAATTAACATTATTTATATTATCTAAAAACATACCAATACAGTAAGAAACTATATATAGCAATATATATATATATATATATATATATATATATATATATATATATATATATATATATATATATATATATATATATTTCAACATTCTAATATACAAGAAATAATACTTTCCAAACGTCAATTACCATAAAATAATATGAAGCTTTCAAGAAAGGCCTGCACTAGTGGACTATATTTTTGTTTAGTAGACATTACCCTCCCACTTCGTTAGATATTTCATGATAGTATTGTGTGAATATAGTTTTTATTCGGTACTTACGAATATTAACGTCACCACAGCTAACTTTGCGCAACCCTAATTGCTAATTTTTGTTTACAAATAAAAAAAATGTGAGTACAAATCTTTGGTACTTTTCCATTTCACCGGCTGAGTCGATAAAGTCGCTAAAAGGATACAACTAACGTCAAACGGAATATTCCCGCTAGTAACCATTTGCAAAAAATTTAAACGATATTAAAATGTTTATGCCTCTGAAGGATACTTATGTATTACCACAAAAATCGCCAACTTTATCAATAACTCGCCAAGTTGGTGACCCCGATTTCCTATGTGTCGTACGTGATGATTATCAACCATGTGCTTCGTTTCATGTAATGTCGCCAATAGGTTGCGATAATACGTAAGTATCCTCTGAAGCAAAAAATTCTTAGAATTGACATTATTAACATATTTTATGTGTATATTGTGTGTTGTCGCCAATAAAATCTGCTTGGCGTGATTTGCGCCGGCGAAATGGAAAAGCACCGAATCTTTTTGTTGCTGTTGCTCCCTTTTGTTATATCATGGGGTGATTCGCATGGTTCTAATTTTATTTGTCTACAGTGACGCTAAAACGTAATTTTTTCAAGTTATGGATGTTTAAGTCTTAACATTAAGCTTTCGATTATAGTCAAAACTATATTTTCCTAGCTCTTACCTGTTGGTTTAAAAAAGAAGAGAGGACTTTATTCTAAAATAGAATGTATTTATCTTTAACGACCCCGTAAGCTTACCCATTGGGAATCGATTTCTTCAAAACCCTCCATTCTTATCCAATTTCTGCGAAGCAATAAAAAAAGCAATAAATCATTTTCACTTTAAAAAAAAGAGGGTGTGTGGCTGTGTCATGGACACGGCCGTATGTTGTACGTGAATACGTCGCTTTTTTTTATAACGGGTAATATTTATTTTTGTAAAATATTATTATTTAATGTCACAATCATGTTTGAACACTAAGAAGTCCTTCGGGTTTCCATGTTTTTTTTTTTGTTTTGCTTGTTTATGATAGCAAATATTTCCTTTTAACGGGTTCAGAAAATTAATCAAGTAAACAAATAATTACTGAGTTATAATATAACTTTATTAATTATAGGTCTATGATATGAAAAGTACATCAAAAAGGGCATACAGGATACATCGAGGTTTCTCGTAAACGTTAAATCAATACAGGTATTTCCAAATGTTGTTGGAGAAATTTCGATGCAAGACAAATTGAACTCGCTGAGCATGAAGCCGGGCAATAAACGGTCTTGTGAGACATTAATATTAACGTCTCTGACTATCATAATCGATGTAATAAGATCAGCCTCGTAATCGGGTATAATTTTAACGATGTTTTTGGAATATTTTAATAGCGATCGTATGATAAAGAGTTTAATTTCTGCTAACGTGTGCTGGAATGGATGCACACACACCCGAGTATAAATTTGAATGTGCCATTTACCTTTACTTTTACTAGACAGACATCGCCAACCTTTGCGTCTTTCATTTCCAAGTTAATTTCCGAAATGTCAATGTTAACTATTACAATCAGTGAAGTTATTGATGTTGCGGTATATAGAGACTCCACCGGCTTTGCGACTTGATGATGATGATGATGATACCACCACCGATGATGTAGTTGCAATTTGTCTGCCCTTAGCAGTATTACAAGATGATCTCAGATCAAAAACAGGTACATTCACTGGCACGGAATCTTCCATTCAAATCTCGCTGATTGCCAAATAATCATATCAATTGATGATGGAATCAGTAAAGGTATCTTCTGAGTGTACGACCAAGCTTTGTGCATTAATGGCGGTGATTAGTATAAAACAACGCTGATCAGGAACACTATCTCAAAACGTTTTTACTTGGCCACTATTGTCAGCAATGGGTGTTGGGACAAACCATATCTGTCGTCTTAACGCAACCGACGTCTCTGCATAAATGACAGTTGTAGTGATGATTCTAACATCACGACAACTGTCTAATCTGATCAATGTGTACCAATCTGATCTAATGCGGGCAACCCGTGTTGCTTAGGTAGATACACAAATTCGTTCAAACGTGACAATGTGGGAACTTTGTCCGAGTCTAGTGTGTTTTTACACAGCTCACAGTTTAAAGCCAGTCACTAGATCTTCAGGGAAAGTATTATTAAGCAGTGGCACGTGTTTTTCTTTTGTTGGCTTCAATGAGCGCAGAATCTACAGACCATCACACTTATGTCTGAATGGATTGTTGACAAACGTCTTACTGAAACGTGCACTAGCTGCTGCCCAATATGTCTTCATAAACGACCATCGAACACAATCGATGACTACACAGTCTGGTGTTATTATAGAAGCGATTTCATCATCCACTTGCATAATTTCAACTTCCCCAGCGGCAGATGTACTGGCATCGTCGTTGATCCACTCGCTCGCATTCATTTTTTTACGTTCATGGCACTGCATGACTCACCCATATGGTGTTATATTGGTAACATTCGATTGATCTTGAGACATTTTTTCGAACGGTATACGATTTCTGCATTTGGACTTAGTTTTTTGACGCGCATAGGCCGACATTATATATTTTCGTAATACTTTTTTTTATTTTAGCACTTTATTACATTCATTGTCACTATTTTACACCAATGTTTTATATATAATCAATAGATTTTGATTTGAGCTGTCGATTGAAACTAAAACGAATGTCGTAGCTTCTCCGAGTCAAAAGTTATACTAAATGAAAATCTCTATACGCAGCAAAATTACCTCAAAATGGCGTCGCTACTCCTCCGCGTGCGAGGAGTCACAGTCCTTACTTAGCGTAATAAATTCCTTGATCCTTTAGCTATCTAGTGTTGCAATTGAATTTTAGATAGAGGTGATAGTTATGTAGCTGCAACACCAAACTGTATCCCCTGATTTCGTTATCATTCGTTTTTTTTTGTCTCTCTAAGGAAGCAATTTTAAAGACGTATTCACGTCAAAAAAATTAAATAAGCCTTATTATAATGCATTTCATTCATTCATATTACATTATTAATATTTGGAACAAACGTATTATCGCAACCTATTGGCGACATTATATGAAACGAAACACATGGTTGCCAATTCAGCTCGTACGACACATAAGACATTAGGGTTGCCTACTTGGCGAGTTATTAATGGAGTTGGCGATTGTTGCGATAATACGTAAGTACCAATTATTTTTAAAGTAATCTTTTTGAAAATGTTTGTTTCATGTATGAACTTTTTTTAATTCCTTAGAAAGATTAATACTAATGTGCATTTTAATCATTATTTAATAACATAATTTTATTATACACTTACAGTCCAGTTTATAATTGTACTTAAGGACAGATTTAATCTAATAAAATTTAAGAACAGATTTTTATTTACATATCAGGATTTTACCTATTGAATAAATATTGACTTTGAACGTAGATTAGATAAAATCATCATTATGTACTTTCATTTCTCAAATATTCTTTCGACAATACCCTTGCTCCACTGTTGTTGCTCTGGACGCTTTCTAGCTTGAGGAAACTGACGCTCATATTCACTTACAGGTTTAAATTGTACCGGGCTTCTTGGTTTTTCATATGGCATTGGGTGATGTTTAGTGTCCGGCCATTTGAAACTGCATCTGTACTCAGATATAGGCCTTTCGTACTTTGGCTGAATAAAGTGTATGATTCTATTGTCATCACGACCTCTGACAAACACTAGAGCAGGATCTAAGTATTTCTGACGGAGATCTTCACTTTTCAAACCACACAAACAGTGGGTGGGCAACTTGTGATGACAGTGTACTCTGGCATCACAAGTTTCATGAGTATGCCCACTCATTTCACGCACAATTTGTTGCTATTATGTGGCAGAAAAACAAATATTCCTTGCATTTTGAAGTCTTAGATTTATCTTTAATTTTGAAAAACTTTGATGCGTGTGTTACTATGCATCTGCTTTCACCAATGGCTAATTATAATTTTAAAAAATGTAATGAAACGTTAAATTTAAATATAAATTATTCCCATCAAAATCTTTTTATTCAATACACATTTACATAAAGCATAAGAGCTGAAAATTGTGAACAAAAATATCACGCTGACATAAAATACTACTCGAAATTTGAATCTTGATTTTATTATTAAAATATTTGGTACTATATATATATATATATATTATACCGGAAACAATTTCGGTAAATGAAAAACGAATTCAAAAAACGTTGTCAAATGCTGTCATAGTTACTATTGTTTTGGAACATGTGCACAGGAAAGAATAGAATATAAGAATCGAAGTTCTTCAATATATCAGCCGTGAATAAATGTAATTGAACAAAATTCGGTAGAATATATAATCATTTTGAAGAATATGAGAAATAATCTCTCTCTCTCTCTCTCTTTTGTAAGTAAGTGAAAGTTAAGAAAATTAGAAGTACAAGTTTCTACATATATTCATGAATTTACTTCACTGAGTATATAAATTGAAAGAAAAACACTTTGACATATTAAAGAAAACTTTTTACAGGTATATATATATATATATATATATATATATATATATATATATTAAATTGAAAGAGAGACACCGATTCAAAACTAAAACGCGTGAACTCTCATAATTATAAAAAGTTATTTCTCCAATAAATGGCAAAAAAAAAAAAGATAAAAATTATTCATAATTTAATGTTTATGTCTTATGATTGTAAAAAAAATATAAATTATCATCACATTTGAAAAAATTAAAACCACTGCTTTGCAAAAAGAATAAAAACCGCGAAATTTAATTTAGATGAAATATTTTTTATGATTCGAAATTTTAAAAAAATTAAAAGGGGATTCGATATCATGTACAAACTGTTGCTTACATTATACCAATAATGTTCTCAGAAAACAATAATCTTTCAAAAGCGCTGAATCTTCAGAAAACAATGTTTTTAATATGCAGAGACTTTTCGAGTGGATCATCTCATGGTTACTACGTAATTGGCTTCTCACGAGGATTCTGTTTGGCGTTCAGTCGGACTGTGGTAGCCCAGTGGTCAAGGAATCGGATCATGGAAGGCATGTCATGAGTTCGAGCCCAGTACCGCTAAAGTCCCGCCGTGTAGGACAGCGATGCACGTTAAATCTACAGAGAGCTGAAACGTCCTCCTGTTGATGTAGTGTGGTAGTTAGGAGAGGGGGGATGGGGTGCCAGCTCAGGTGTCGTCCACGTCACTTGACTATGGTTCAAAATTAAGTGCAGCGTCGCCAAAAGCCCTCATGTAGCTGAAAAGTACAACGTTAATATTCACTCACTAACTTGGCGATCAGTCTTTTGTTAGAAAAGAGGATTTGGCAGTGGAAAATCTTTAACGTCTTTTATTAGTTTCCTGTTATCCCTTGTCTTACTTATTTGGGAAATAAATCCCTTTTTCAATAAAACAAAAACAATTTCCGACTTTTATTTTCAATTTGCCTCTGCGTAGGTCAGGGGTGGCCAACTTTTTTCGGAAAAGTGCCATTATTTGATTAAAAAAAAATTATGCGTGCCATTTCCAACTCTTCCAGTGCCCGCGGTAGCCTAGTGGTCAAGGTGCCAGATCATGGCTGGCTTATCACGAGTTCGAGCCCAGTATCATTAAAGTTCCACCGTGGTGTAGGGAAGCGATGCATGTTAAATCTGTCGAGAGCTCAAACGTTCTCCCGTTGGTGTGGTAGTTAAGAAAGGGGGTGCCGGCTCAGATGTTTTCCTCCTCACTTAATCATGGTTCAAAATTACGAGGTCCGTCACCAAAAGCCCTCATGTAGCTGAACAGTGTGCGACGTTAATATTCACTCACTCCAACTCTTCCGAACAAAAAAACATGAAAAATTGAAAACATTTTACTTAAAAGGCTTATTACGGGGTTTTTACACGAATAGCGCATTTTTTAATGCTAATCTAAGTTGTGAAATTTAAAAATAATTAAATCTATTAAGACCAATGTTTTATTATTAATTAATTTTTTAACAGGCCATAAAATCAATCAATCAATTAGTTTTACAGATTCAACAATCAATTAGGTTAGGTATAAGAGAAAAACGAGTAAATAGAAACACTTAATTCTAAATAATTATTAAACATTCAGTACTTTCTTAATGTGGTCTTTGAATGCGTAGTTTTTTTAAATCAAGTTTTCTATTAGGATTAGTTCTCGAAGATGTTAACAAAATTAGACTGTTTTAGGTGCATCTTAATTAATTTTGAGTGATATTTTGATTTTATCATGTTTATAATGAAAAACATTTGTTCAGTAACATACTGATCTGGCAAAGAAATTGTGTAAATTTGCAAAATTGCTTGTTGATACGAATTTCAAAAATTCAAAATACCATTCAGTTCAATTACAATTGAATTAAGTTTCTTATATTTTCATTTCAGTGTAGTATGGTGCTGTAGGTCAATAATTCCGATTAAGATTTCAGTTGGGCAACAATTAACGTTTTGCCGAGAAATTGAAAAATGATTTATGAAAAGCAGAGTTGGCGCTAGCAGTTTCGCCGCCCCGGGCAAAGAGGTAAAATGCCGCCCCCGTTTATAACAAAAATTAAATGATATAACCTATACATTTCCCATGCTTAATGGTAAAATAAAACGTGAGCAAAAAAATGCTATCAATAATGTTGAAGTTTTGATTAACAAAAAAAAATTATTAATTTATATTTTTGGCAATAAATTAAAATAAATTAGAGTTGCACAGAAAAAAAAAGAAAAGAGTTTTCTAGTGTATAATTATAAAATACAGGTATTTTAAAAAATACTAAAACAAATTATAAAACCACTAAATATTAAAACTTAATTACATATTAAAAATACATATTTAAATACATTAAAATATATAGAGAGTGTTTCTTTCTCACATTTAATTCTGAGATTTTTTTTAATAATTTCTTTGACATTAATTTCTTCAGCCAGTTTATGTTCAATGGCTATTGTTGTCACGCCGTTTAGCCCATCCTCGGTAGTAGTGGAGCGTAAAAACTTTTTAATTAATTTTAATTTGAAGAAACTCCTTTCTCCACTTGCCACACTTATTGGGAGAGTAAGTAATATCCTTAAAACTATACCGAGATTTGGACCAAAATCCAGGTTCGATCTGAATTTTAAAATCTCGATTGGACTTTCTTTTTTATTTAGCAAAGCCACAAAACCGCTACTATCTCGGCTGCCAGGTCCAGAGCGTTTATATCTGGTGAATTCCCATCAGTTAATACTGTTTCTAGATCTTTACATTACTTTAGTTCGTCATTTTAAGGAGTATATTTTTTAAATCACAAATATTGTATAAAAATTGGAAATAGTAGTTGTGGGTACTGAGATCAAATCAAACCTGGATTCAAGCGCATTGATAGCTTTATCTAATGTGAAAAAATAAATCTCTGCCTTATATTTTAAAGTAGGATCGTCTATCGGATCACCTCGTGCTTCATAGTCGAAATTAACATTCCTTGTTCGAACTCTATGGCACGTTAAATTTGTCTAGAGCTGAAACGTCCTCCCGCTGGTGTGGTAGTTAGGAGAGGGGGGATACCAGTTCAGGTGTCGTCCACGACACTTGACCATGGTTCAAAATTATGTGGTCCGTCGCTAAAAGCCCTCGTGCAGCTGAACACAGTGCGACGTTAATTTTCATTCACTCGAACTCTATGAAGTGGCTTCGGAAGCTCAAAATTAGCCGGTATATCAGTTTCGTTGGCGAGTTCTCAAGCATCGCAAAGCATTTCATTAAAGGCTATGTCCAATGTAAGATCCTTGAAAAAAATTTTACAACTTTTCAAGAGCTCAATAGCAGATGGTAAATCATAGTCTTTTATCTGCAAGAGTTTACTTATAGGATTGATACAATTTAAGATTTTGTACCAAATTATAATGCAGCATAAGAGCTTAAATCAGGGGTACTCAACCTTTGTTACCGCCAGGCTGCAAAGACATGATAAGTATTTCACGCGGGCCGCATACACATGACAGTTATTGCATGCGGGCTGCCACATGCGGATAATGGAAAAGACACATTATAAGACCAAAGCAACTTTGACAAAATTTGTAAAACTAATTTTTGGCTTTTATGTTAATACTATATTAACTTTTCTATCACACACGCAAACATTTATTTTTATGACTTTTTTATAGTTATGGAGTAATTTCTATTTCCTTTTATCAATCTCTTCCTTACATTCTACTATTAAAAAAACAGATTACAAAATCGACATACTTAATTGCTTGATTAAAAGAATTCCTTGCTTAATTTTTAGCACATTGTTCTCTAACATTGAATTTCTTAGTGCAATGGGCCATGACCGGGCCACTCAGAAAAGACCTGGCGGGCCGCAGGGTGAATATCACTGGCTTAACTTGTTTAACATACCTTAATAATCCAGAAGCCTTTATACAGTTGTCAATCTCCGAATTATTACAAACAGCAAGTAAAGCATCGTATATCCCTCCTACTTGATACCTTAGTGGTTTTAATGCATCTATTCGGCTTTCCCAGCGATTTTGTTTGAAATCACGTATCTACTTTATAAATTGTGCTTATATTTTTATTTCTGTGATGCACATTTTGCTTTCACTTTCATTAAATAGTTTTATAGTAGGAACACATACAAGCAAATATAGTACCTATATTCTTTCAGATTAACTATTGTTCTGTAACAAAACTTTAATTAAAAGCTTTTTCTGTTGATTTTTATATCTGTCATATAATTTTGACATCCTTTTGTTGCCTTTTTTAAAGATTTTATATATTGCTATAGATTGGAACCTATTATTACTGGATTTTTTCCCTTAAATATACATACTAACGCTTTTAAACCTTTTCACAATCACGAAAAATACATTTTAAAGGATTTTTGAGATATATAATAGTAAAATGAAACAGTAAATATATAAAAACTATTGCAAACTGAAACCACACAGACTTTTTAATTTTTAGTGCACCATTGTTCTACGGAACACTCTCTCTGATTAAGAGCCTCTCGTTTATGTATTGGATGAGTGATTATGTTCTGAAACTTTTTTGATATATTGAAATAGGAATTCCAAGTATTTTATATTTGTATTCGTTGCAATTAAACGATTGAGATTTAAAGACTTTATGTATTAATAACACAAATAAAACATATTTTAATAAGATTGAAACTTAATTTTAAAAATGCTTTGGAAGTTATTTAGGCTTAAAGTCATTGTTGTTTGCTTATTAGGGCTGCCAATTCTGTTATTTTGATATCATTATATATTCAAATTAATTATCTATTTAATAATTATCTTTTGAAATTTTGCAATTTATCTAAAGAATATTTTTGCATTAAATGTTCGTATTTTTTAAAAATATTAGTATTTTTTTTTTGGTTTAAAATCTCAGTCTTTTAAATATTTTCTTAAAATTTCTTCATATTAAACTGTAGATAATTTACTCAATTTTTAAATTTTTCGAAATATGCATTTTGAGGAACTTTATTAGTAGCATACAGAATGTGTTTTACAATATTTTAAAGATATTATACATTTTTTATGTATTTTTATAATTAATTATACACATAATATATATAATTAATTATACACATAATATATATAATTAATTATATACATAATTATACACGTGATTAAAATTATATTCGTAATATATATAATTAATTACTCACATAATTAATTATTAGACTACATTAAATATTCCTTCAAATTGTCCGTGTAAAACAGAGGTTCCCAAACTTTTTTGTCTCATAGACCCCTTGCCATGTTCTTCGGTGTGGGGTAGACCCTGCTTAATTAATATTGAATTTTTGCAAATGCATCAACTTAAATGTCTTTTTGATAGCTAGTACTACTACTAGTACTTTAAAAGAATTCAATTTATAACTAATGAAGTATGGAGTTAAAGTTTAAAAAGCATATGTTAATTAATTAAATTAAAAGTTAATTCATATATAAAATAACTGTTAAATAAAATAACCAAACAACACACAATTGATTTTAACGAGAGGGATGAATCTGGAGCTACAATTACAAATTTTCAACATTTAGTATCAATCTTGTCAGGTTTAACCTTAAATCTCCTCTGTTAGTAGTGTCCAGTTTCTTTTTTTGTTTTAGAGATTGGCAACTGCAACTGCACTGCAACTCCTTCTTATTAGGAAAAATAATTAAAAACTTCCTCACTATATTCCATAATTCGGGACAACTAACAGGTTTGCCTTTTTAAAGCCAAAATTGCTGGCATCCGTTTCTAAACTTTAAAATCTTCATTGATGATATCACGATCAGTTCCAGTTGTCATGTGACTTTTTTTCAATATGACCATATAAATTCATTGCCTACTGTGGTATTACCATAGTCAAAACATTCTCAAACCTGGTTTCAAGATCTAAATAAAAGGCAGTTAAATGTTGAACGTAGGTTAAAACGTGCTGACATATTGTCTGGGTTAATTTGAGAAAATTCCAGACCTCCAGTATTATACTTCTTGAGTTTAACTCTGGAAAGAAACGCTGAAATGGTTCCTGTTTAAAAAAATTATGCTGTCACCTTTTACGGTCAAATTAACCTCATTAAATTTGGTAAATAAATCTGCAAAATAAGTAAAATTTGGTTTCCACTTAATTAAATTATCTTTTAAAATTAAAGTCATGATCTAGTTTAATGAGAGTTAATATCACATAGACCCCCACTTACTCCTCATTGACCCCCAAATTAATTTTTTTTTTTTTTTTTTTTGCTGACGTGAGCCCCTTGGAGGATATCATAGACCCCTGGGGGTCTATATAGACCAATTTGGGAATGACTGGTGCAAAAGATCTTAATTAAAAAGGTATCGTGCAAATTCCTCTTAAAATGGCAATAAAATGCAAAAAAAAAAATTGTTGAAGTTTTTAAAATTTAATCTTACAAAATAATGGCTACCTTAACAGTCTTTGAATAGATTAGAAAAATTATATGTTTATTTCACATGTTACATTTAATAAAAAGAAAAAAAGTGTCTATATAAGTAAAATTAACTTTTTTTTCCCTTTAAAAATTCTTTTAACAGTTTGAAGCAACATGAATTAAATATTTAGCAATTATAGACTAGTTCATTTATTTCTAAACAAAATTATCACAATATATTACGATTACAAAACAAAATCATCATAATAAATACAACTACGTTGTATTTCAATTTCAAGCTACTGCTGTTAGGATTCTTTATGAATCGTAAATAATTAATGAATGTACTCAAAAGCTCATTAATGTTTTGCTTTTTATCTAAATCTAAAAGAGAATTTGAAAATGAAAATATTATTACCTTTTTGTCGTCCGACTTTGTTTTGCTGCATGAGCACAGGAAGCTAAAAGAATTAGTTCGGAAGTCAAATTGACACAAGATTCCCTCTGTTTTCTTCGAAAAAGGGTCTTTTTCTCAGGGTCATTCTGCCCCTCTTTCCATTCATAAAACTTGACCGTGCTTTTCATCACTTTTGTTGGGACTAATCTCTGCCAAAATCTATCTCTTTCTATAATACCCGAATTCACGCATACGAAGCGGCAAGAGTTGTACGAAATTTGTTGAAAGAGAAGAAACCGGATGCCGAAATTCTTCTTTGTCGCCTCCTTCCCCCATGGGACCAGCGTTGGAAAATACAGCTTTAAATACTAATGAATACTCGTTAAAAAAAAATTAAAAACTCTACGACTCCATAGAAAACGTGAATATTTTGCATATATATTTTAAATTTTTTTCTTCAAATTTTTATTTTGACTCTTAGAACCCCTGGTTGTGTGTAATCTTGGTTTATTTTCTTCATAAACTAATTAATTTTACAGCCAATTTGCCGCTTCCTAAGGTTGCCGCCCCGAGCAGTGGCCCTTCTTGCCCACCCCTAGCGCCGGCCCTGTGGAAAGATAACTTTTTTATCATCGTGAAAATCATCAAACCTAGCATTGAAGGAATCCTGGCAAATGGATATTAAATTTTTAAATTTATTACAGCTAGGAGCATTAATACTTTTGGAAGATGGGCCTTGCAAATATGTAAAATGTGTTACAGCCCCCCCCCCTTCCTAAATCGAGATAAAAAAAGAACAAAAGTTAGTTCCCAAAAGAAGGATCAACTAGGTTGAAAAAATAAAATCTTTTTTTATGTAATATTAAATTTAAATTATTTAAATGTCCCATACTATCGATAAGAAAAGCAATAGCCAATCTTCATTGTTGAGTTTCTAGCGCTGACTGGGCACACAGTTCATTGTTTTCTATCAGATATTTTTAAAATACACTCCCTCAAATTCCAAAATCTCGCGAGTGTACTGCCTTTGGAAAGCCAGGGCATCTTATAATGAAAGAATATTCTTTACATGATAATTTTCTATTGTAATTCGATTAATTAAAATTTTTTAGGGTTCTTTTTCCTTTTCGTCTGAAATAACCACATTTCTATACAATTGTAAAAAAAAAAAATGTTATTTACTATTATTTTTTCAAATCTTTTAATTTTCCAACAAGTCTTTGCGTGTCACTGCCACAACTCTCCCATGCCATTATATGGCTCAGAGGTGCAGAGGGTTGGCCACCCCTGGTGTAGGTGAATTAATCAGCGCGATCTGAAGTTTGAAATTAAAAGTGGCATCAGTTCCATATTTGAAAGCTTGTTGACTTGCGTAGTGCGACAGCTTTTACTGCCAAATAAACAAAGCGGTTTGAAATAATTTTTTTTAAAATGGCTGGTATTGAGGTAAGTTGGATTGTGTGTGTGTTATTTTTGATGAATATTTATCGTTTCCTCAAAAGCCGTGTCATTTTTTCTTAAAGTTTTATTCGTTTACAGCAAAACTTTCTCCATGTAAAATAATTTTTCATCTCAAATAATATACTCGTGACATTGTTTTAAATTTATGCCAAATTTTTTAGAATATGGCGAACTTTGATATAACTTTTTTACAAAAAAGGTTAGATTTTTGACTTGACCATTTGAACTATTCTGTGCTTCCAGTTTTTTTTTTCAATTTTGTTGGTTATTTTCATACTTTGTAATTCACATAGTAATAAACTCATCTTTTTTTGCAATTACGATCCTCCCCACATAGCTATATATCCCCTTTTTCTTTTTCATGATTAAAGTTAATGTCGTAAGCTCTCTGTATTTTGACTTTCTGTGTACTATTTGTTTTGGTAGCTCCCAATACAGAAACTTTGGTTGAAATTAATAAATATGTATGTATGGGGTTCCCATAAATACCTTGATTATCATATAGCTTATTTATTATTTTTGGAAAAACGTTTATTGGCTTCTATTGTAATATTAAAAGAAAGGGTACTTGCATATTATCGTAACAATCACCAACATTCACGATAACTCGCCAAGTTGGTAACCCCAATTTTGCATGTGTTATATGTGCTGAATTGGCTATCAAGTGCTTTGTTTCATATAATGTTGCCAATCGGTTGCAATAATAAGTAAATATCAAAGAACGTACACAGTTAATTATAGCTTTTAACTAGCATTGTTATTCAATAAATTAATCTTAGATTATAAATCTATTATATATCTATTATATTAAACTTATTAATATTAGAGTTATGCAGGAAAGTTATTTTTCTTTGTCAGTATATATTTTCATACAGTATCAATTGCATGCTGAAATGTTTATGGATATGGTAATTTTTTTACATGAATTTTATTTAAAATTTCTGAAATTTATTTGCAAGCTTTGAAAAAATATATGTACTTCAAAAAGCAATTAAAAATTATATACATATAAATTCTTTTATTTATTTTTTCTGTGAAATTTGTGCTAATTTATTATTTTATTTATATCTTTCATTTTAAAAACTTAATTTTAATATATCCTCATAAATGGATTCACCCAATTCAAATCTGAAAAATTCTCATGATTTTTAATATAATACTGTTTATTTTGTGAAGATTTCTGTTTAATTTTTTTGATGTTGTAAAGAATGAAATTTTAAAGAATTGATAAATCTGGGAAGTAATTCAAGAATTTTATGTTTAATTAATTTTTATTGCAGTTTCCTTCCTGTTCAAATGAAGATAGCAGCGAGGAAGGCTCTACTAGTGATCGTAACAGTCCATCATTTGTTAGTTAATATTTTGTTTTAAACATTCATTAATTTTTTATTAAAATAAGATAATGTGTATTATAATGTTTTTGAAGAATTCTTATTTTCATTTGAAATGTTTTAATTGTACCTGAATTTGAAATATCTTTTTCAATAATTTTATAAATATTTGTATAAATATTTAGAAAAGTAGTATTTTAATTGATAGCTTTATAACATATTTTAGTTTATTTTTATATAATAGTTTTATTTTTTTGTTATGTAAATTGCAATGAATTTTTATAATCAGTAATCATTTTTAAGAAACTTTAATAATTTTAGATTAGGCACTTAAAAATTGAGGTTTTGCAATTAAAAGAGAAAAAAGTTATTTTGGCTTAATATGCATTTCCCCTCCTTTTATTTATTATTATTATTAATTTTATATTATGCTTAAATTCCGTATCATTTACTTGCTAACTCTTGCTATGAACATGAAAAGATATTTCTAAAAAAAAAATTTAGAACACATTTTTCTGAGAGTATAAAAATGAAATAAAGCTGCTGACAATATAATAATTTGAAATTTGAGCTTCATTTAAATTGCAATGGTTTACACAAAACAGTGTATGTAAATGTTAAAAAAATAAAGCTACCTGTTAAAAACTTTAATTTAAGAAATCATATAATTTAATTTTAAAGAAAAAATCCTTTTCAAATTTCTGTTGAATTTTTAAACAATTTTAGAAATTGATATTTTATGTGCATTTTATTATTTTTATTTTCATATTTATATTTATCATTTTCTGTGTTTCTATCTTGCTCGTAACTACCTAAAATAAAATAATCAATTTTTTCAGTTGAAAACTTTTTATGATCATATGATTAAAGATAAGATTAATTATCAATTTATTTTTATATCATTTCATCTTTGAATATTAATTATTCTTGTAATGAATTTTCATGTAACAAAGAATAAATCTTCATATTCAAAATATACTCATATGCATGTTTTTTTTTCTCAAATTGATGTCTAGGAAGAAGAATATTATTTAAATCTGGATTCAAGTAATTCGTAAGTGTTTTTTTTTTTGCCAAGCATTATTTTTAATTTATTGTAATATAATACTTCAACTCTTTTTTTTGCATATTACAGACATATTAATTCACCAAAAATACAAAATTCGGTGATCAAAATTTTTCTTGTTGAAATGCTTAGATATTCAGACTAGATTTATGTGATTTTTCAATATTTTTAATCCTCTCATGAATGTGTATCTTCAGATAAAGTTATAACTATTCAATTGTCACGAGGAATCATGAATAAATCTGTCAAAATGTGGATTTTAATCCTTCAATACTAAATGAAGTGAGACAGGTTTTAAAATATGATATTTGGAATCATTTAAATATTATCATTTAGATATTATAAATAAATAAGATTTGTATTTTAAATAAATGTTAATTTAGGTTATTATACAAACGTATGTATATGTGTGTTGTATGATATGTACCGAAATATGAATTATTTCTAAATAGAATCAAATTTTATTACTATCAAAATATTTTAAAATATTTTTTAAAAGTGTTGTATATTACATCTCTATTTTTAGTGTTTCATCAATAAGGAAGTAAGTTGACATACATACCAAATATCCTGGGCTTTGTTGTCAAAGGGTTCAGTGGCATAACATAAACCTCTGAAACCCCTATATTGGGGGTGGGCAGAATTCTAGGGTGTCCAAAGCCTATGCTATGTTGTGGTTTTGCAATCCTTTATAAGATCTGGCTTGGGGCACAAAATCTGACTTTGCAGGGGACCCCTAATATTCTCTGTTACACTACTGAAAGGGTTCATGGTTTCATACCATTGAATATCATTCTATGTATTAATGGAAACTATTAATGCTTAAATATAACTGAAAATCAAAGTTTGTTGATATATATTATAGAAATTAAGGGAGTGAAGTACTAGTTCAAGTGTTATTATTTTCACTTGATTAAATTAAAAGTTGTGATACATGTTGCTTAATTGTCTTTTATGTAGCTCTTGTACTATATGAATTAAAATCACTTGATTTATTAGAAGTTTCACAAAATTTTAATAAAGTTTTAAAAGTTGTTTTAATTTGAATGTTGCAATTAAAAGGTAAAAAATGCTGGTAGAATAATGTAAATTGTTGAATGAATAAATTCATACTATTTTGTAAAGTTTTTAAAAATTCTCTTACTGTTCCAGATAATGAACAAGAGAAAGAAGTATTTTAATGACCATTTTCTCTCTTTATCAAAATTTTCAAAATTTGATGTAAATAAACAATCACACACTCACATTCAATATTTTTATCTTTACTTACATCAACTTTTAACGCAATATTTGTAAATAAGCTAAATATATGCAGAAGAATATTATTTTATTGTTTATGTATGCAAGAGTAATATAAAGTTTGAATACCTTCTTTAATGCATTATTATGGAATAGTTGTCTATTGTTAAAACTTAGTTTTTGTAAAAGCAATAGACTAAATGTGTAAATCTTCTAAAATATGTATTTTTTTTTCTGTTAAATTTCTTTAAGATTGAAGCAATATTTTTCAATAACATCAAATTTAGTATTGATAAAAAGCTTAATTTTCTATTAAAGTGTAACAATAAAGATTTTAACATTATGAATGAAAAAACTCAAAAGTAAAACATTTAGAAAAAAGTTTTGTGTATGGCTATAAAAAAAATTAAATAATTTAGACATTTTGTCAGAATCATTGTAAAATTTTTTAATAGTATGAAAATAGCCATGTGTAAACACTCGTATATTTATATAAGATAAGAAATAATAACAAGAACATTATTTCTCTTTATCTCTTTTTCTTTTCATTTTCCTCATTAACAAATAATTGATTATCTATATTTATCAACATGAAAAAAACATCTTCTGTAATTTTCCCTTATTTATAAAGGGAATTTGCACCAGTACAATTTCATGTATCATTGTTAATTGTTGATGAATTGTAAAAATTTTCACTTTATCAGTTTTATTTATTTTTATATATTCATAATTCATTTGTAAAATAAAAGTGTCACTGAAACATTTACAAAATTAACTATTAATTTATACTTGTATACTTAAAAAAATTGTTGAATCTTTCTTCATTATGTAGTCTGCAAGAGGAAGCTGGTGCTGCAAATAATGATGCTGAGAGGTATGCACACATTTGTCTGTTTGGAACTGAAGGCTCTTAATCTTATTGACTTTAGCAGGATTAAATCATAATAGAATACACAATGTAATTTTAAAAACTGAAGTGTTTAAATGCTGTAAGAATGATAATCACAAAGCTTTAATGTAGCATCAGAATCATGTATACTTCTTTTAATGCAATTCTCTTAAATATTTCTATCTTGGAGATAATCATCTTGATATTACTTGCACAATAGAAGTATTTGAATTATGAATTTTGTTATAGACATGCTATTGTATTTATTTTTTTGTTGTAGGCAAAACTTAAGTTGACAGAACAAATGTTTCATATTATTTTAGGATTTCTATTAATTTGAAATTCTTTGATGTACTTAATTTATAAATGGATATTGTTCTGAGAATTGTTTCCTTAAACTTTTGTTTTACTGAATGTTTCTTGCAATTTATAATTTTACAAATTTTTGTTGAAAATTAAAAAAAAAAAAATCTAAGTTAATTGTATGAAACAAAATGATTTATAAGTCAATAAATCAAACTTACTTGCCAATGAATAATATTTCTGGAAGTAAAACTTCATAATTCATATTGTAAGCTTTTAGATTTTCTTTAGCCTTGTATGTAAATAGCCAAATAAAAACAGATGTTTATTTATATTTGAATTAATGTACTCAGTAATTTAAAAATTTTAAAACCAATTTAATTTTAAAAAATTGATTTTTTTTTCAATTTAAAATTTAAAGAAAAGTTTTTTTTTAATGTGAGCAAAAAGGTTATTTTTCTTTATTTTTAGTGTGGATGATATCATGGATAAAGTACGAATAAAATTGATAGAAACTGGTGCTTATGTCAGGTAAATACTGCATGAATTTTAATAAATTTTAAAGTAAATTTTAATTTACTTTTTTAAAATGTAGCTTTTTGTGTGATAATGATATTTACATCATTAGCTATTTTCTACAGCACATTAAATTCATTATTCTTTGGGAAGCGTATAAACCTCATGCTGCTTTAGAGCAGGGGTGGGCAGACTTTTCCAGGGTATGGGCTACTTCTAATTTTTTCAAGGTGTTGCGGTCCACCCAGGAGCGTGGGTATAGTAAGCTAAAAGAAAGTATACAATACAGTGGGAACTCCATATTACAAACCTCTATTTTCCGAATTTCTCCATTTAGTGAACTTTTTCCTGGAACTAAGAACATTTTACGATTTTCTTCGTAAAATAACCTCCAAATAGTGAGGAGCTTTTTCTATTAAACGAATTTTCTCTTACGATACGAATTTTCCTCTGTATTTTTTTAGAATACCATATTTACTCGAATCTAAACCGTATTTTCTTCCAAATGTTAATGCTACTGAAAATCGGGTGTGGCTTAAATTCGAAGGAAAAAAATTTTGGGAGATGAGGTATTTAGAACAATTGCAGTTTCATGCGTGTATTTATAATACTGATAAAATAACTAATTATTCACTTCTTATTAGTTTTCCTTTTAAATTTATTTTAATTTCGTAATATTGGACATCGACAAACTATTTTAGAATATTTTTCAATTTTCGCAAAACCTTGTTGAGAATTTGGGGTGCGGCTTAAAATCGGTGGTGGCTTAAATTCGAATATGGTATTTCTAGACCAGGGATGGCGAACCAGTGGCACGCGTTCCATTGTTGGCATGTGACAGAATATTTCGGGCACACCACCGATCAAAACGGTTTGCATTTTAGTTCAAAATAACAAAGTTCACTATGAAGTATTACGAATAAACGCGAGTGATCGGTCGAGCTGCTCAGGGTTCTCTTTTGTTATTTCCTTTTATTATTTGCCTTGGTTACGTCGTGGACTACTATTGCTAATGATTCAAAGTTTGTCAATGCATAACATAGTCAATTTTGTTGATACACTGTATTTTAAATGTGATTTATGTTATATTTACTAGTTTTAACTGTTACTTAACATGGCTAGTTCAGTAAAATAAATAAATAAAAAGCGAGTGTAAGATAGTAAGTCTAAGAGAGAATTTCAAACTTGGACGGAGAAATATGACATGATTAGTAAAGGTGACAGATGACTCCAATTCAGCATGCATTCTACCATCTTACAATTCCAATATAAGTTATTTGTCATCGATATATATATAATATCTGCAACAACAGAAGTCACCCTAATGTTACTTTAATTTGAATTACACTTATAACAAAAGCATATACTATTATACAGTGCAAAACGTATATTTGGGTAGTAAATAAAGGATTTTAAGTTGTTAGAATTTAGTTTAATTACTTTCTCAATAATCACAAGTCAAAATTATTGAATGGCACGACAATGTCTCATTTAACATTTCTTTAGAAAAAATGACACATTAATTCATAAAGGTTCGCCACCCCTGTTCTAGACCTTCGTATGAAGGAATGATTATTAGGTCTTAGTGAAGGCGGTCATGCTAAAATGTCTTGGCGGTCCACCGGTTGATCGCGATCGACTTAATGCCCACCCCGGCTTTAGAGTGCAGTATAAATTTAAAAAATCAATCAATCAATTGGGAAATATTGAAGCAAAATGTAAGCTTAATAATTATTGTAACTAATTGTAAAATTTTATGTAAGTTTGAATTTCCTGAAACATTTCTATAATTTATTTTTTATTATGACTTTTGAAAGATTGTTTTGACTATGTTCTGGGCTCATATAAACAATATTTTTCTTAAAAGTTTCTCACAATTAAAAAAAAAAGTACTATAATCTATAATTTTCATATCAGATTGTAATTATTTCATTTTAGTTATAATACAACCGCAAAATGTTTAGTTTTGCTCTAAATGTATGAAGAATATGGTGGTTAGGTCCAAGGTGTTTGGTTTAAATGAAAATGAAAAGTACATAATCCTTATCATTTTCGTTACTTCTAAAAAATACTTATGTTGTTTAACTAAATATGAAAGCTGTTGGCAAAGTGAAAAATTATAGAACAAATCATTTGGTGACTGTACTTTCTTTTTGAAGTTAAAAAATGCAAGTTTAATAAATACTTACAAAGTAATATTCACAAGAGCTAGAAATTTTTGAATAATGTATTTACAATTGTTTTACATTTTTTTACGATCAATACTAAGCACAATTATTTGAGATTTGTATTTTAATCCATTTCTTTTACTCTACCAGTAATAAACATTGTTAAAAAGTTGGAAATATTTCGGATTGACAGCAAAAATATATGATTTTGTCCTGTGTTGTGGACATTTTTCTTAATATTCCACCAAACAAATTTTAAAGTTTTTATTTTTATTGCGGATCTAATTCCTTGATGAAATAATCCAAGAAGTTGTTGAAATATTTTCATACAATAACTCTCAGATATATAAGATCTAATATGTGGGATTGAAGTGTCATACAAAATTTTACTAGTTGTATTACTGTTTCAAATTTACAGATAAAATTTAAGTTTCATTCCTATTCTTCAAAAAAATCATACTTAATGTGATTTCTTTAATTCCATCCTTCACTGCAATGGCCACCAAACAAATGAAGCTTTTGAGTTACTGTACCATTTTTAAGTACTAGAACCTAATAACCAAAAGAATAACTTTAAAAAAAACTCCCTTAGATTTATTTATTGTTTATTAACTTACAATTCTAGTAAATATGAAATCAATTTTAAGTAAACTGTGACAACACAAAAAGAAACTGAAATTGAATTGTA
The DNA here is from genome assembly GCA_019973935.1 of Trichonephila clavipes. Classification (NCBI taxonomy): domain Eukaryota; kingdom Metazoa; phylum Arthropoda; class Arachnida; order Araneae; family Nephilidae; genus Trichonephila; species Trichonephila clavipes. The sequence continues at coordinate 124,647 of BMAU01017449.1, forward strand.
CAATAGAAAGAATGTGAAATGTTGAAGAAATATAATAGATTTTCTTACAAGCATCAGCTCATTGGAGAGATCAAGGTTAGCCAACCAGTGCGTAAACATGATCTACCGAAAATGTTTACTAGTAGCTTGCGATTGCTGGTTTGAAGATCACTGCTTTACTATGTTATTTTCACCTTTAATGGGCTTAATATCTGTTGTAAATTTGAAAATATGTGGAGTTGTCTACATTTCATTAGAGGTACTTTGTTGGGCTTTTGTAAAACTGCGTAGATTAAGGGCTTATGATCAATATTCTCTATTTTTTTTTTTGTTCATACATACAGCAATTTTGGAGTGTGAGGTTAAGTTTTTAGAATAGAGTCAAAAAAGTTTCTAATTATCATTTTCAAATTGTTGCAAAATTGAATCTATTGCTGTATCACTAGCATCTATTCAGATATAAAAAGTAACTTACGATTAGGTATAGAGAACAATGCCATATTATTAAAGCCAATTTTAATTGTTTTTCAGCATTTTGGTGCTCACTCTTTTGCTAATAACAATTAATTGATATTTCAATTTTAATCTGTTTTACTTCCCTTCGACTCATGTAAACAAAGACTTATTCAAAAATTGTATTAAATTTCTAATGAATAATAATTAAATATTTTTTGTATCCTATACAAACATTATTGTATGTCAATGTGTGCATATATTGCTTTATTTTGCCTGTATTATTCAATACTACCACTTTCTGAAGAAAGAAAGGAAAACTTTCTTTATATATTTGGCAGTACCGAAGTGCATTTCTAGAAAGTAATTTTAATAGTCTGGTTTTAATTTATTAGGATGATTAATGGAATGATTCTACATGCAGTTGCATACATACTCTTGTCATTAATTTAATTCAATAAGAAGTTTTTAATTTCATGGAAGATTTAACTTTATCAAAAGGAAATTATATTTTATAATTGTATATTTATTTTCTGTTTTGTTTGATGTAATGTTTGTTGCTTATAATAACCATTTTAAGTTTTCTGATATGGAAGTATACCTCTGGACAGCATGTTAGAAAACAGTTAAAATCAATGAAATTTGTAAATAATTATTTGTATTGTTACAACTATTTTAATAAAAAACTTAATCCATTGATACAAAAAAAAAAAATCAGTATTTACTAAAATATGTAGAATTTTCCTAATTTGAAATAAATAATTTTTAAAAATTTTGCCATAGAGTTATAACTCTTAAAAGTAAAAAGAAATTCTCTTAAGCCAATTATCTGTATAATTTCATTTAAATGAAAAAAATAATAAAAGAATGATAATTTTTAGGTAGCCAGGATTTTTTCTGAACCTCACCTTTGGAAATGTTACAGATTATACAGAAATTTCTGTATTTAACTTTTTTTGTTTGTCATCTAATAGATATCAACTTAGAGGTTTTTAAGTACAACCTTTGAGATATTGTCTCAAGAAGAATGTTGCAATGCCCTCGAATAATTTTTTATTTCACTTCTGCTTGCATGTTACTAATGAAAATAGCAGAAATTTCAATATAATTCTTTCATAGGGGGAATCAAATCTATCTATTCTCATGTATAATCAATAATCATCTACTAAAATGCAATAAAGCAGAGTAGTAAATAAAAATATGTTGAAAGGTAACCTCAGTAGTATAATAACAAACTCTTAGCCTTCGAAACTAAGATAGTGTAGGGTAAATACAATTTTAAGGCCAGCCAATCTTCCCTTATATATTTGCTTGTACCACTGGGTTACAAGGAAGAAAAAATAATATAAGAATAAGATTCCATGAATAATACTGAAGATGATAATCATAATACCAGAAGAATACTAAAAATGCTAAAACTGAGTGTTCAATGCCAAATACTAAGTAAAAAAATACCAAGGAAAAACTAAATCTGCATACTTAAATCAGAAAATTCAATATCTAAATAAAGAACAAGTTTTAAGAGGGCAAAATAATAGAACAACATGCCAAAATTGCAAAATTAGTGCTTAAACTGAATTGTAACAGTACACCAATGCAGATAAGGAAAAATTGATAAAGTATTAAAATCAAATTCAAATAATATCTAAAAAAGTTTAAAAACCAAATAAAAAAATTAATAAAAACATTTTTTAGAAGAAAAAGTCCAAGGAAAAATTCAAAATGAGTTAAAGAGAAAATAAAATCTGTTTAAAATTTTAACCTGTAATGCCATTTGTCATATACATGCAGAAAAAAATAAAGACCAATAAAAATAAAACTTTTTAACCTGACAAAAATAAAAAAAGAAAATTAAAAAACAGAAAAACTTGAGAATAAAATAATGGAACTATCTAAAAAAGTTTTTTAAAAACTTTATAAATCTTAAATTTTTAGAAATGTAATTAGTATAAAGAAACTTAAAAAAAGCCATGCCATGATCTAAACATTAATTAATAAACTTTTTATATTATAAATATATTTTTTTATAAATATATATAGAAAAATATCTGAACCCCAAAATTGTGCCTTAATAATTTTTAATTTAGAAGAATCTTTTTTTATCAAAAATAGTGCTATTTCTTTCCTTTTCTTTAATATACAGAGTTTTACATCAAAGTTACTTAATTAAAATATTAAGAATAAATTCACCATTTTTATCTAAAATAATGCAATAATCTTTTTTTCTAAAAATATCTTAATCATTATTAATATAACTATTCTTATAATAATGTAAATATAAATTAGCTAAACTATTGCTATCATGTTCACTTTGATGTAAAACTTTATTTACTCCTTGTTCAAATGTATTATAAATTTACTATAATTAATTTTTAGCTTAACATCTCAGAATGCATTTTCATAAATAAAAAGCAAAAACTATTTAACTGTATAATTTTACTAGCTGCATGGCCCGGCTTTGCACGGGCTTTCTCTTTCCCTCATGACGCCAGCAATTATGTGTGTGTGTTTGTACACGTGCAATGTGAGTGATTTCTAAAATTATTTCATTAAATTTCCTTTTTTCGAAATTTGTTCCACATATTTTCGATTTAAGACAGGTTTTTCCCCCTCCCTCTAGCCCAGCATAACACGGGGTTTTTTTTAGTGTAAAATTACTGTTCCCTTTTCCCTTCCCCCTCACAGATAAAATATAGCTTCAAATTTCGATGTATGACTTAAAAAACAATATTGCATTAGCTAAAAACTTATTAATGTGAAGCAATAAAAAGAAAACGATTCTAATCCTAAGAGTAAAACAAAAAACTTTCATCATTTTTTTAATAATAATTAGTTTCTATGAAACTAAAATAATATAATAAATTTAAGATTTTCATGAATCAATCAATCGTTACTTATAGTTAGCTTAAAATGTCTCTGAAATGTATTTTTATCCAAAATAATAGACGATGTACTTTTTAATTAACAAATAATTAATTTAGTAATGAAATATTCGAAATAATTCTTTTAAAAACATATATATATTAAAATCCATTTTCTATAAGTAATAAATAAAAGAAAAATTTACAGGTAGCTATTGAAACGATTGCTTTTTTTAATGCTTGAATAAACATATATATATATATATATATCTAAGTTATAAAAAACAGTATGGGGGAAGGCGTAGATATATATTTACATGTACTGAAAAAAAAAGCATTCAAAAAGAAGAAAAAACTAATAAAACATTTTGATATTTTATTTTAATTTCATAGTTTTTCCTTCCACTGTCATTGTTAGAAATATTGTGTAATGAACGCTTAAAATAGTGTAAATAGTTTATATCAGGAATTGTAATACATTAATATTATTTTTGTTGTATTTATTTTATGTTAAAATCTTGCCACCACCTCTCCCTTTGAAATCAAGTTTTGTTATGAAATAAAAAAAATGGTGATTACACTGATGAGCGGAATAAATTAAAAGCGAGAGCGCACTGAGGCATGGCGTAGACAAAACAAAAGGCATAAAAAAGATAGATGAATGCTGTCACAGGCTTTTTTGCAAATGGCAGAATTTTTTCCTACTTTCTTGACAATTGCCGTTATATTTTGAAAACTTCACACAATACCTTTATAAATTATAGCCTATGTATTATTCTGATTTATAAGCTATATTATTGTAAAGTTTCATTAAAATCCTTTCAGTTTTTGCGTGAAAGACGACCAAACATCCTCACAAACTTTCGTGTTTATAATATATATTAGGATTTGCGCTAAAGTATATAATTTAATCCCTTTATTTATTTAGTTTGCTGTTATAATAATAATTTGTAAATACACTGACTGGAAAAAAATCCCTACACCAAGAAAAATTATTGTAGAGTAATGAAATTTAGACAATGCAATTATTTAGTTAACATGTTTAATTTGATTAAATTTGCAAGATCACAGATTAATTTAAGCTCAAGAAAATGCATTTCAAATGTGAAATGCTGTTGCAATAATAGCCATTGTAATTGCCAGAATTTTGAATGCAAGACTGCAAGCATAGCATGCATTGTGTCATACAGGTGCAGAATGTCACTGTGTGGTAGAAGTTCCATGCTTGTGTCAAAAAAAAAAAGATGGTCAGTGCTGGCTGTAAATGATGCTGGAGTGGTCTTCCAATGATATCCCATATATGCTCAATTGGAGACAGATCTGGTGATCTTGCAGGCCAAGGTAACATGTCAAAACTCTGTAGTGCATGTTGCATTTTAACATCGGTTTGAGAGTGAGTGTTATCCTGTTGGAAATCTCCCCCTTGAATCCCCTTCATGAATAGCAGTACTATTGGTTGAATTACCCTACAGATGTACAAATCTGCAGAGTGCGTTTGGGATAGACACAAGAATGCTTCAGCTGTCATAGGGAATAGCTCCGCAGACCATGACTCTAGGTGTAGGTCCAGTGTGTCTTAAGCTGCACACAGTTTTGTTGCAGGCATTCCCCTGGCCTCCTTCTGACCAACACATGGTCATCACTGGCACCAAGGCAGAACCTGCTTTCATCACAAAACATAACAGATCTCCACTCTGCCCTCTAAAGAACTTTGACTGAACACAATGGCATCACAAAGGGAATTTTCTTGGAGTCAGTGGAATACACGCTACAGAGCGCCTAGCTTGGAGCTGTCTGTGAAGTAACCGATTTCTAACAATTCATTTTGTCACTGTGGTACCAACTGCTGCTCAAATTTCTGCTGCAGATGCATTATGATGCACCACAGACATACATTAAATACAGAAGTCTTCCCTTTTAGTAGTGCCACATGGCCACCCGTAACTTGTTTTTCTTGAGGTACTACTATCCCTTGACTACTGTTCCCCACAATCATGCACAGTGGATACATTCCACCCAAGTCATTCTGCAATATCACAGAAAGAAAATCCACCCTCTCGTGGCCCTATTACATGACTTCATTCAAACTCAGTGAGCTGTTGATAATAGCTTCTTCCTCTTCTTAAAGGCAATTTTGGCTAACATTAACTCAATATGTCGAATTTTACTGACAAATAATTCTCTCAAACTTTACAGCATGCATTTAAAGCAAGCCATATTTGAACATTTTGAGTGAGTACCAGCACTATACTTAAGTGCAAAATTTGAATTAATGTCATCCTTCAGATGTATAAACACATCTACCAAATTTCTCTTATCTAACACAAGTCTTTCTTAGTGTTGGGATTTTTTCCCTCATTATGGTTTTTTGATTATTTGTAAGGTTGTGTGTATCAATTGTAGTTTTACAATAATTACAGAGATTATTTAAGTGAATAGTTTTATTGATCGAGTAAAATGGTTTGAGTGAATATTGCATTATGTAATATTTTTCGATTTCAGCTCAAATTTGAATTTTAGTATTTATTTTTTATTTTATACTGATTGAATTTTTTTGTGAGTTTAAAAATTTTTCTCCTCATGTGTAGATGCTTATAATTAAAAATATTTACTGCCTTTGTGTGCTATTTTCAGCATTTGTACTAAAAACTTGAATACTCTACTGACACATAATAAAATATATTATAATTTTGTTAATGGTCAATTCAGTCCCTCAACAGAGTTTTTAAAAATGCATGTATTAAGAACTTAACATTTCTAATTGAAATTTATTTTCCAGATTGAGGGACTTAATGTCAGTAAGACTTGGTGAAATTGGATGGCGTTTGCATATGATGTCTCATTGTAGAGGTTTGCTATGGTTTATTAAAATAGTTGCTGTGGTTCACATTTCAAAATATTTATAAAATTTAGCTAAGACAATTATTTTGAAATTATGCATGTTTAAAATTTTCTGCTTAAGTGAATAATTTTTTTTCTGTTGCACAATTTGCTTTTTGTAAGATCAGAATAAAAGAAATGAATTTGCTAGCAAAAATAATAATAAAATGACATAAAAGAAATTGATATTATGAGCAACTTATAAATTCAGTTGAATGAAATTGCATTGGTGTTTGTTGTTTATAGGAAGTTAAATATTTGGAAATGCTCTTCTCTATATCATGTGTCAATGTGGTTCTTAAACTTTTGATTACTGTGGATCCCAAATTTTGAACACCCTTCCCTGACTCCCAACATAAGTCTGAGTGATTTCCTTGAAGATTCCTCAATAATCCTAACTGGCTCAATAGGCTGTCTCTGCTACTTATACAGATTTTTTTAACACTTCTTCTTTCCTTTAAGAAAACAGTAAACATTTAATTATATATATCTAAAATTATCACAAAATATTAATTTCAAATGAATAATGTACTTAACTGTATTAAGTAAAATGTTTTTAATTAGAAGGTTAGTGCTGCATTTTTGTTACAAGTGCTGTTATATCAGGTGTAGTATTAAAAATTTGTAATCTCAATTCTAGTTCTACCCTTTCCTGACAGTTTCTGTACTTATTTTTATGATAAAGAAGAGCTGAAAGTGTTCTTTCACATAAATAAGTAGTCTGGAGAGGCATCAGAACTTCCAGAGCTTTCGCTGACAACTCGGGAAAAATTTTCCTGTTAGTGACCCCAAAAAATTTGGAAGGGACTTATTCTTGCAAAGTCTAACATTGTAGTAATGGCTATGTAGTTGCAAACAATAAAAAAAATTAAAGTAATATTCTTGATGGAAATACTTGTTTTATTTGAGTTGTTTCATTGGTGGCAAGTTAGTAATCTAGTTTAGGATGGAACATCTTTGAGTTTTTTCATGAATCTTTTCAGAGACTGTTAAAGAGGGAAATCATAACACTAAATGAGAGACCTTTGCAAACTCCTAGAAAAATGCTGAGGCCCCCAAGGGCCACAGTTGTAAAACCACTGGCCTATAGTATTTAAATTGCCATTTGGGCTTAGGTTTCAGCATCTAAATACTTGTAGAATGGCACAGGAATGCTTCATTATAGATCATTATAATTAAATTGCCATTTTTAATTATTTATCTTTTGTTAAAGAGGTAATAGTCTGATGCTATTATTATAGAAGTATTCAGTTTATATTAGCTATAAAATATAAATTTTTCAAATTGTGAAAGAATCATCTAGTCTTTTCTGGAATATGCCTTAATTCTTCATGGTTTCTGCAAATGGTATTAAAAAGGTTAGAACTTTGATTTAAAGATTTTTTTAAAGTTTAAGTTTACTAATTTTGGCAGCTTTGCACTGTAAAATAATGTGAATAAAAAACTGTTAAGTGTGTGAAGTGGAATGATTTATTCAGGTGAAATCTGATTTTAGATTCATATTAATTTAAAAAATAAGAAAAGAGTAGTGAAAAATCATGAGTCCCAGATGAAAATTTTACTTGTTTATTTGATTTTTTTAAAAATCTTTGGATTTTCTTATTTCATTATTTCAAGAAAATGTTATTTACAGTGTCACATTAATTGTCATTGTGAATGTCACACAATATCAATTGTGACCAGTTGTGATCTTTTTTTGTTTGTCTTTGATAGCTAAAACATTCCACTTAATTGTGAGACACCTGTGAGGTTGATAAAATTAACATTTTCTTTGTTTTTTGTTTCTCAATCATCAGTGAAAAATTTATCTTTTTGGAGAAAAAACTATATTTAGTTTCATTGTAAAAACAAAATAAAATTAAAATTGATATATATTGTTATTCTTAAATAGTAATTCTTTATTAGTATTTAGTGAGATTTATTAAACCATTTTTTCAATAAATAAGTTATTATCTAGGAGAAATGATACATTACTTGCTTTTAATATTTATCTCGAATTATTTTTATATATCTTTTTTATAGCTTTTTAATTATTAGTTATAGCAAACTCGTGAGTTAGAATTGGTTCTAGATTTATTGAGAAAAACTTAACATTTAAAAACAAGTTTTGTAATTGAGAAAAAATTGTGTAATCTGTACATGAACTTGCTCATGGTGGAATAATATAGTCAGTTTATGGATTTATGTATTATCTTTACAATTTCTTTTGGAATTTCTACTTCAAGAAATGCAGTCAACCTCCATATAACTAACCTCTATTTTGTGAAATCTTCTGTTTTATGAACTTTTTCCTGAAGCCAAGAATATAAAATATATTGGAAGTGAATCTCTATTTAATGAATTTTCCTCATTATGAACTTTTTTTCAGGATTTAGCAACTTTATTAAATAGAGGCCTGACTGTATTTCATTTATATGAACGTTTGTTAGTGTAGTAATTTATCATTCATTTGTTGGTAATGTGAGTTAGATAAATATAGTTAAAACTTTTACTATGAGAAGTTAATAATATTTGTATATTCACTAAATCTACCTTAAAGAAGCAAATTTAATATATTATGTTCATGAATAAGACGAAAATTTTTTGAAAAATGTATATCTTAAAAGTTGCTTAAAGAATAAACACATTCAAATTTTGGCTAAATGAGGATTTTAAAAGTAAAAATTCAAAAATTGGTGGTGCAAAATTTTGTTAAATGAGGGATGACAGTACAATGAAAAGCAAAATATGATTTGTATTTTTATAATACTTTACCTTTTATAATTTCTTGCAACGAAGGGATTATCACCTACTGCGCTCATTAAATCAAACAACCCTACAAATGTTTTGGAAGTTTATTTGAATTTTTATTAAAAGTATATATATTTTCCTCACTTAAATTTTAATCTGATTATTAAAAATGTACTATTTTTTTAGAAAATAATTTCTGCCGACATTTTATTTGTAGATTGTGTTTGTTTTCTAAATTAAACTTCCTTTCATTTGGTACATTACCTACATTAATAGATGGTATGTAGGTAGATTTATTATCCAATTAAATCTTCCTTTGTATGAGAAGTGAAATACTTTAAGCAACATAAATGTAAAGGAAACATTTTTTTTGTCTAACTTGTTTTCAATATTTTAAATATAGTGTATTCATTATTTTCCTATGATGTATTTAGTTATATCTTTATTTTTAAATATTCATAGCATATCCATTTACTTTTTTTTTGTTGCTTTTTTTACATTGTATATGAAATGCTTTATAAGAATTCTGTGTAACAATGTTAAAAGATTTTTTTTTTACTAATTGCATTTCTTTTTACAGAATTTATTCGTAAGAAAGGTGGAAAAGTTACCTATGAAGTACTTTATCAATCTCTAAAGGAAAAAGCATATCGTAAGGAGATTAAAGAAACTTTGTTTAGTTAATTGTAGTTTCAGTAAATGTTATCTTAATGAAACGTACAGGATGAATACTGTAAATATGTAAATCAAACAATCTGTGATGTATATATTTATTCTTTTGATATAATAAACTGTCAAATACAAAGCTAAAGTAATACAAAAGAAAGTTTTGTATAATTAGTAAAAAGAACAAGGAAGGAATTATTTTAGAGACTTTATGTAAGGGATGATTGCTTGCTAATTCCAATTTGAAAATTTGGATGAGAAATGTATTTACATATTCCTTTAGTTGTAAATCTGATAAATCAGTCAGTTATTGAAAAATCAAAGTATTTTTTTTTTCGATTTTTTTAAAAAATGTTTCATTGTTTGAACGGTATGAAGAATTTGCTGTAGAATACAGCTGAAATATGACAAACAGTGAAAGCAGTTTGGAGAAAATAAACCATCAATTTATATAAATGGATCAAAATAGTTTTACTTTCTCACAAAGAGTGGTGATAATCTTAAAAAGGTATCATCTCATGTCATCTGTGTTCTATAATATTAAAATTTAAAGCTATTTTTAAACATTTGGAAACCATCTTTAGGAATTTTTGTTTTAATTTTTTAGTTTGTCATTCGTCCAACTATGTTTACATGTGTTATAATTTATTTTCGTTAATGTATCATTTTTTAAATTTTTACACTACCTAAAAGAGGACAGTTGTGAGAATTGTTAACTGCCATTTAAAGAAAAATATATTGTGGTTTTCAATATATTCTCTTCAGATAAAATTTTCACTTGTTCATTTATTTATTGATTCATTTATATGAATTGAGTAATAAGTCCTTAACTTATATGATTAAAAAACTATGATTTTTTAATTTTTGGTTGGTGGAATAAGTGTAATTCATATGATGTAATATCGTTATAAATGTTTTTTGAAAAAAAAAGTTGATAATTAACCTTTTTGGGATGAAAGGTGCTAATCCCCACATACTTCTGGTGCTAGAGGTCTCTCACAACTGTCTTTTATGAGCTTATTAGGCCAAAAACCATGAAAATACTAATATGAATGCATTGTTTAATAATACCCTTAAATACGTTTTTTGCATATTTTGTTATTTGCTTACCATTCAATGACTTTTAACATTACACAGTAGAAAACTGAATATGCTACTTAAAAAAAATTTTTTGGAGTGAAAAATTTTAAAATAGATTTATACTTAGTCCTATGTTAGAATCCTTGCACTTGTAATGACTCTTTTGCCATTTTGGAGAATTTTTGCAGGAATGTAAACAAACAAAAATTAAATTTTCTATTGTGGATGATCATGAAAAAGTATTTTCTTTTGATGAACTCAGCATACAAATGTAAATAATCATCATCATTAGATTCAATAGATTCTTTATCAACAGAGGAACTATCAAAGTGTATTATAGTCACTATCACTACTCTCAGTCTTTTTCAAAATCATTATCTGAAATATTTTGCATTATTTCTGCTATTTCAAGTTTGGTTAAAAGTTTTCAGTTTTTTGGCATTGTAATAGTAAAAACAAAACAAAAAATTTTTTCTACAAGAACCAATTATCCATTAAAAGCTGAACTTCAAACCCAAATACCCAATACTCTAGTGAAAGCAAAACTCCTCTACTTACTATAAACAAATATCAAGTGCTCTTTTAAAGAGCCATTTAAAAGCATGCCATTTGGAAACATTCTTTCCCCCTTATGTTTACAAATCAAAATTCATGTACATATGAGTTATGTTTCTTTCATTTCATGTAAATCAAATTTATATGTATCTCAAATCCGTGCTTACAATGCAGTGCCAAAAGTTTTAGATTTTAAAGACATTTCGAATCATTGGCACAAATGTGTGAAGGCTTTGAGGAGAAAGAGAAAAGCGCTTTGTCACATCAATATGACAGCCATAGGAATTGTGTGTATTTTTTGCTGGCACATACACATGACAATCAGTACGCAGGGATTAAAGAAGAAAAATAAAAATATATTATGACAGTGTGTTATATTTATTAGCAGGCATAAAATTAATTGCTTTCTATGTTGTATTAGCTATATTGTCTTAAATAGATCAAAATACAATTTTTAAAACAATTTTTAAGATTATTAAATGTTTAAAGGAATGTTATAAATGGTAAATATTATATGGTTATTGGAAATTTTATTTAATTCAATGATAAAAAAAATTCCACAAAATAATGACTGATGAAAATTATTTGTTCCTAAATAGAATTAAAACATTAATAAACATTTTGTAACATATCTAATTAAAATAGTGAATATAGCTCTTCTGTATTACAACTAATACTATTTGGATTTTCAGCTTAAAAAGCTTCTTTCTTTTTTTAAAAAATAAGCATGCAATTTATAATTATATGTATTTACATGTATTAATATGGATTTTTGTAAAATTAAATTATTTTTTTCAGAAAAAGTTCCTGATGTTGTAAAAGAGGAATTGCTACAAAAGCTTAAATATTCTTATGAATCCGAAGTAAAAGAAGAACAAAATAAAACCTGAAGCTTATTGGGTAATAAAGTAAATATTTTTACTTTTCTATAATAAGTAAATCAAGAATTTTTATTTCTGAAAACCAATGATTTTCAAATCTTTTGAACTGATCTATTATATAAATTCAGCGAACTTTAATTACACACGAATTTATGAAAAGAAAAACGTTCATTATAAGTGCTTGCTTTCATATAGTTACATTAGTTACATGAATGAATTAAACACAACCTTATATTCTGTGGCTTAATGTACATCACCGTGGAGGGGGCCCAAAATGTATGTTATGTTGTGATTTTTCAATCCTTTGACAGATATAACTTCGGGTACAAAAGCAGTGTTTGCAGGCTGTCCCTAATATTTTCCATTGCGCCACTGATTACATTAATATATTTATATGCCTTCTGTATGTGTTCTTGTTTCTAACTGAAAACTATTCAGTTGCATGGCAAAAATGAGTTATTTTTGTGGATAATATTTGTAACTTTTATCTTTGTTGTAAGTAATTAAAAGTAATTCATTGTTCAATTATTGTTCTTATAAAACTTTGGTTCATTTAAGACAAAATTTCTGAGTTCTCTAAATCTAATCTCTAATATAATTATCTGAACTGGTGAAGGGGCTTCAGTTAAAAAAATGGGAAATAAATTTCTTTAAACAGAAAGCAATAAAATCTAAGGAGCTCTTTTATTCATGTTAAGTAATCTTTTATTTTATGTTAAAACTTTTTATACGTGATATTTACATTCACAGAATTGGAGTACCAGAATTTCTACCTAGTGTGTAACAGCTTGGATTGGAGCAGGAAAGGTTGGGAAACCTCCTGACTGGACTGTGTAAAAAAATTATACACATGTGCAAGTTGTGCAGAAAAGCTGAATAAGCTTGCTAGTATTTTCGACAATCATGATATTTGTTAATTTGAGATAGATAAAATTTGATAATTAGGATTTTCAAAAATAAATTACAAGTGAATTAAGTTTAAAAAAATAACATTAATATGTAAAATAAAATATAGTTTATTTTTTAAATTTTCAACTTAGACTGTCTTTTTTTTTTCCAAATACAAAAGTTAGCAACATTTCTGTCTTCAAAATTAGGACAACCAAAAACCAAAATAGAGATCTTTTGATACAATGGTATGATAAATTTTGGAGATTGATAATGTCATAAAAGAGTTAAATACTGTTTGTTTTAGAGTGTAGATCTTTTATGAGTAAAACCAGTGACAATTACTATTTTTAAATAGGAATGATAACAGTAAATATGTTTGATTAATTACAAGTTATAGTTTTGGGTGACCCTTTGGGTCCTATACTTGATCTGCTTTTGACCTTTAGGTTTCTATTTCTAAGATATAAATAAGTATAAAAATCTATATGTGTATGTGAACTAAATTAAGTAATTGAACTAAGTAGTAAAACAATTGATAAATGTTTGAAAACATGTTTTTATCATTTAAAATAGTGATCGGTTCTTTTTTTTTTTTTTTTGTTACCAGATTTAAAAAAAAATAACAAAAGCCAAACTGTAACAAGACTATTGCCATTCATTTGTAGTTGTATTTCTATTTTAATTTTTAATCATTATTTAGGTAAACATGAAACAAGCTATTCGAGAATGATTTCTAATGGAATCATGGGGGCATATAGAAGTAACATTTTTGGCTACATTGTGGGTAGAAGTTTTAAAATCATTTTACCTTTTACTATTTATGTTTTTAAAACTATTTATTTGAAAATACAAAATATTTTTTTCTTTTAAGGAGGAGAATAAATTTGGAGAAAAAATAATATAGTATATTCTGTATTGTGAAAGATGGGATGTTTTGGGAGAATAACTTGCTAAATTAGCTATTTGGTTCATTAGAGGGAGAGAAAACGAGACATTTTAAAAACAAACTTTAAAAAATATTTCATGATAAACAATCCAGAATATATGTTAAAAACTTACTATTTGATATAAAATTCCTAAAGAAAATTTTATTTCTCTTTAAAAGGGAATAATTTTGATAACAGAAACAAACTAAAAATTAACATTTGGCTATTCAAAAACTCATTACCCTAGTTAAAATTTTTAGATATTAAACAATAATGGAAGAATTTTTTAAATGCTAAAAGTTGAAATGTTGAATTACAAATACTAATTATAAGATTTTAAATTGTGAGAGAAAAGTGTAATTGATGGAAAATATATAAGATTCAATCTATATACGTGTCTAAATATGTCTAGATGACTGAATATATTTGATAAGGATTAAACTATTCTTTCCATTAGATAATTTTTTAGATCTCTCTTTGAGCACCTTTTCATTTTCTTTAGATTATAGAGCTTTTCTTATCATTTGGTAGAAATCAAATTGAAGCATTTTTTATATTGAGATAGTACTTTTTCATTGTTTTATTGAAGCCCACTGTAGAGTTTTCATTTTCTTTACCAGAAAAACTAATTATATGCATTTCTATTTCTTTTAGTCTTTTATAGTAAGTAATTAATTTCATGGAAAAGGAGTGTGTTATTAATACTTATGAAGTTCATATTAATTATTTTGTAATAAATTTTATTCCCACAGTAAAGCACCCGCATTACAATTTGGCTTCTATTAAATACACTTAATTTTCTTAAATTTCCACTTAAAATTTTACTGCTCAATTCTGAATTTGGTTCATAATTCCTCTGTTTTATTATTAATTTTTTTCTCTGCTAGAATGCAGGAGGCAATCTATTTTGATAAAATTTATTTTTCTTAGTTTAAAAACTATATTTTTTCTTGCTTTTATTGTTATATCATAAAACTATTCGTTATAAACATGCCTCCTTCATGAAAAGTATGCTGAGTGTATATTATGCTGAATATTTGTATCTTGATTTCATATTAATGACCTGTAAGCTATTTTGAAAGTAAATATCGATAAAATCTGCAGCTTTCAAAATAAAGATACTCTATGAAATTGTGATTCAAAAATAATTTCAAACATTTAAACTTCATATCCATACATAGATTAAAATAATATATCCAGAACGTTATTAACCGATATTTGTCTAAGATTTTAGAAAAATTAAAAACTTATAGTTTTTGAATTATTTTTCTCATGAAAACTGTTAAAAATGTTGGCATTTAAAATGTTTAAAAGGAAATGGTATACATTTACATAAAAGTACTGATTTTTAAAATCAGCTTTAGGATGTAGAAAAACAAGTAAATTTTCAAAATTCTGAATAATTCAAAAATAGTTTAATCTCAAGAAGTAAAACATTAATAAACTCATAATAATTATGAATTTTTAAAAATACTAGTGTAAGACAAAAAATGATTTTTTATTCAATAGTTGCAGTATAAATTCTAAGTTCTTATACTCTTCAACAATTATTTCTTTTAGATAAATAACTTAGGTAGGCTTCTAAAGATACTTTAAGGATTAACTACCCCAAATGATATTTTCTTTCTCTCTTGAAATTTTGTTACCTATAATATAATAAACAAACAAACACCATGCACTCTTCAGATACCTTTCTTTAATTTCGATATTTTTCTTATTCCCTCCATTCCCTCTGCCTTTTTGCTTCTACAGAGTTACATCTGGATTGCAGATACCTTAAATTAACGAGTATTAAGTACAACTAGGCCAAATACAACCCTTATGTCAAGAAAACTAACCATCCATGTTTTTTATATCATACTTAGAACTTTTTATTATTTCAGGCCATGATATAGCCAAATGATTGATCATGGTTACAAGCTTGTGGCTGATGTTGCTTCAGTCGAATCGAATCGAGGATTCAAGTCTTGATTCCACTAAAGATCTATCCTGTAAAGGAGTTGATGCATGTTAAATCTATCATAGCTCAAAGCTCTCATGTAAGGATGGTATGGAAGTTAGGAGTAAGGGTGCTTGCTATATAAGGTTTCATCTCTTCTGTTTGACTACAGTTAGAAATTGAAGTCTTCACCAATAGTCTTGTTGTTTCTTCTCAGAGGGATGCAAATAAGCAATCAAACCTTTTATTATTTCTTTAGAGATCTCTTCACTATTTCATTAAGTATTATCACTTATAATTTTTTAAAAATAATAAATATTGTTAAAAGTGAATTTAAAATGATATTGAGATTTTCTTATCAATTAAATGCAACTTCTATGTGGAAAAGGAATAGTTTAAGAATATTTATTCAATTTAGAATTTTTATTTTATGTCAGTGTATTTGGAATTTTTTAAAAAGAATTCAATGGTTTATTGAAGGATATGTTAAATTCTAGAGCACTTGCATTGAGCATTGAATTTTTTTTAATAATCATTTCAGGAATATGTTTAAGATTTTTATAATTTAATGTGTCTTATGATTCTACTACTTTCCATACTTATTATTGTCTGAAAGTGATTAAATGAAATGTATGAGGTATCCATAATTAAAAGGATTATGATGCTTATTTTCAGATCTAATGACATAGCTGGTTGCTTGTGAGATGTCCAGCTGAAATCATATGGTTGTAAAAGAGGAGCACAAAAAAGGAAAAATATTATAATTTCTATTTGATTTTAATCATTATTAAAATGTGAAGATTTAAAAAAAAATACAGAATGAAATGGTTTCATGTTGTGAACTCATCTGAAGTCAAGATTTCAGATGTCATTTACAGAGAAGTGATTGCGTTTTTTTTAAACTTTTTTCTTAGCATGACTTTGTAAAAATTTTGTAAATAACTTTGTATGTATTATGTTTAATGCATTTTTTTATGTTGTGATTTTATTTGTAGTTAAAATTTATTAAACCGTTTATGACATATGTCTTTGTGTCATCATTTTTAAAAACATATTTCTCTTCTCTATTAAGTTTTGCTTCCATAATACTTAAAAAAATATTTTTTTTTCAAATGAATACTTTATTTAATTTTTTTAACTGTAGTATTTATTTATAAAGGAAGACTTATTGTAGTAGCTGAAAAAATATTTATATAAGGATTGTTCAACTTAACTGTACATAGAATTTTAGAAATTTTCACTTGATATATTTAATGATTTATACTACAGAAATATCTCAATTTACAGTACCTCTACTTACACAAATCTGGAGTTACGTGATTTTCACATCTCAACAATTCGTCTTTTGTTAGAGGGAGGAAAAAAAATTGATAAAATTAGTAAAATAGGTGATGTAATTGAAGAAGTTGTTGATCTTATCTTGTCAGGCAAATAAATTTAGAAGTAGATAGGGATGACATCCGAAAACATTTGGATTCCCAAAATCAGGACTTGACAATTGATGATCATTAGCTAGAGCAAAATATTGAGGAACTTGAGCTTTTAGACCCAGTTCAATCAGAAGATCGGATGAGGGTGTTGGGAATTTGACAGAAGGCCTCAGTTTAATTGAAAACAGGTTACAAATTTTAGAAAATATGGACGCCTACGAAAACCCCCTTTTTTCAATAAAACAAGGAATAAAATTATTAGTATGGTATGAAGAAATTTTACGGGAGAAAAAAAACCCCCTTTGATCTGGCAGCGATGTTAGATTTTAAGAAACCTTCTACATCAAAATAACCTTGGTTTGCGATTTTGTATTTGTGTTGCTTAAGATTTTGTTAAACATTTTTTTTTAAGATTTTGTTAAACACACACAGACTACAATAAAAGGAAGAACAGAGGTACAATGAAAGACAATCGCTGCTAGTGCAAATGAGTTTTTTCGTGCAATATGACAAGAAATCACCTGGATGACTTCATTCATGAAAGAAATGATCGGAAAGTTGGAGAAGGGGTGTAGTTTGACCTGTGAAGCTGAATTCGGAATCAACAAAAGTGTCGTTTCACGCGCATGGAAAGCCTTCTAAACCATAGGTACAGCTGTTAGAAAGGTTAGTGGTGGCCGCCCTATTTTTCTTGGGCATTGAATGAACGATATGTCATCCTGCAGATGAAAAGAGAGCCCGCTACCAGTCAACAAGCATCATTGCTCAGCAACTGTGTACAGGAACAGGGTGACATGTTTCGCGGTTTACCGTGGCCAGACGCCTTCACAAAAGTGGCCTATTCGCCCGCCATCATGAATGCTAACTACATCCCTTTGAAAGTTGGCTAACTGCGATACCGTTTAAAGTGGTGTAAGCAGCACAAAAACTGGACATCTCATCATTGGAGTCGTCCTATTTACGGATGAGAATCGTTTCAGTGCCACCAGCGATTCTCAACGCCAATTCATTTGGAGAGAGATCGGGACACAGTTTTATTCCAGTAACATCACGGAAAGAGACCGTTACAATGATCCTGGAGTTGTCGTCTGGGGAGGCATGCTGAATGGGGGTATTGAACTTCACGTTTTCGACAGAGGTTCTGTAACCGCAGACCGCTATTATAAGGATGTGATCCTTCCCCAGGTGTATCTGTTCCGTTGTGCTATTGGACCAGATTTCATTTTTATGTTCGGCAATACACATGCACATTGGACTGCTGATATTCAGCAGCTCACTCGATTGGATTGACCAGCGTTCTCCCCTGATTTAAATCCTATAGAGCATGTGTGTGGGGTGCTTTGGGGAGACTCCTTGCGGTACGATTACATTTTCCAGGGAACACCCAACTACTGAAACAGATGCTGATTGAGGAATGAACACTCTTACCTCAAGAACTGTTGGACAATCTGGTGCTGAGTTGGGAGAGACCTTGCGAAGCAACCATTGCAGTAAGGAAGTATTTATCCCCTACTAAGGAACATCAACTTGTTCTTCCTCTTGTACAGACACTCATGTGTAATGATACTACGAATTCAATAAAGCCTTTTTTGTTTGATTTCATACTATATGCATTGTATTTATTTCTGAGCAACTATGCTTTCACCATCGTTTAAGTTTAAGTACAAAATGCTGTCTTCTCATTTCTGAATTTCATATCTCTCGGATGATTTCTTGTGGAGTTATGACAAAAAGAATAAAAAAACCCTGTTGCTTAAGTTTTACACACCAGTGTAGTAATAAATATGTCCAAGAAAGTTCATATTAAGCAGTCATCTTTTCTTGTTTTTTAATACATAGCTTTTTATTTTGTTATTGATAATTTATATTCTGTCAAGAATGAGCTCAACTTACATAGTTCCCAAAATATTGTCTTCATTATATATTTTGGAGTAGGCTCTAAATTTAAAAAAACACTTCAAGTTGAATAATAAAGCACCAATATAAAAAATAAGTTTGCATGATTATAATACGTACAATGAGTTCATTTAAGAGTTTATTGATGAATTTTAAATCGACTCGTACTATAGCTGCTCTTTTAGACCTCACGAAGGCTTTTGATAGAGTTTGGAAACACAAATTGATTTTAAACTATGCGATTCCTTCAACATCCGAGGAAAAACCTTATGAATCTCATACTTTCTGCAGAGAAGATTCATCAAAGTAAAACTTAACATAATTTTTTCGGACACATTCAAGTTCAGCCAAGGCATTTTTCAAGGTTCTGTTTTTAGCTCTACACTTTTCTCTATGTATTTAGCTGGTAAAGGGCCTTCTTCTGGAATAAGAATCGGAATTGTAGACGACATTGTTCTATGGAGCTCTGGTACTGCTATACCTGATTTGGAATTAAATTCGTCGTGTAGGGCAGCGATGCACGTTAAATCTGTCGAGAGCTGAAACGTCCTACCGTTGGTGTGGTGTGGTAGTTAGGAGAGGGGGTGCCAGCTCAGGTGTCGTCCACGTCACTTGACCATGGTTCAAAATTACGTGGTCCGTCGCCAAAAGCCCTCGTGTAGCTGAACAGTGCGACGTTAATATTCAATCAATCAATCAATTGGAATTAAATTCAATGACTCTCTTGAGTGGCGTAATGGAGAACATTTGAGCCCCCTGTGGCGGTGTGATATCTATATGAACTAGTACCAACATCACGCGAAGACTATCGTTTTGGCGTGATCGGTAAAGTACTCGCATTCGTTCGGAACGGAAGGTACCCAGAACGAACCTTCCTTCCTTCACCACCTTCAAAGTCAAGTTTTGATCCCACAAGTTGGATTTTACAAAAGGTGGCAGCTAGACTTTGGCTCCCTAGAACCCTGGGCCTCCCCGCGGTGCGGCGATATATGTTACGCCGCTGACACTCTGAAAGCTTTATCGAACTTTGCAGTAGAACATTTTAACCTTTCTAAATGAAGTGTCACCTTTTTTTCTATAAACAAGCATCTGTATAATTACCAACCCAAACTGAGATTAAGTAATCAGGATCTTACTTATGAGAGGATCCTAAATATTTGGGTCTTTTTAGACTCTGATTTTTTTTTTTTTTTTTTTGCAAGTCGCAAACATATTGAATACCTAGTTTTGAAAAGTAGGAAACGCCTCAACATCTTAAAATACATCGCTGGCAAGAATTGGCAAGCCGATGCGGTTACACTTAGACTTATTTGACACTCTTTCGCTCTATTCTTGAACACAGATTTTCAATTTATTGTTCTGCCTCTAACTCTGTTCAGAACAAATTAGAGCTAGTCCAACAGAGTGCTGCCCTTATCATCACTGGTCTGAAGCACAGTTGCCCTTCAAACATTGTTCTAAGGCAGTTTTACAGCCTCTTCTATTTCGTTGACGGACTGGATTGGTCAAATACTTTAACAAACTTTCTAGCTTCGGCCAACAAAACAAAGCGTCTACGTACCAGAATAACTGAGTGAACAGGCAAAGAGGCTAAAGAAAAACAGCCCCTTCGGTCGAGTCCCAGAGCTTTTTTACTGGAGAAGTATAAATCCCTCTTCACTACTATGTAGCTTGAATCTTTCGAAGGGACTCTCCACGGTCTATTTCCACTTAAATCTAAGTTTCCCCGTCATTAAGAAAATTTTTATCTCTAGCCATCTTAGACACTTAGCATTGGTGATCATTAACAGCGTCGCCAATGATGCAATCAAGATTTATACTAATGATTGTAAAATATCTGACCAAATGGGTAGCGGTATTTATATTGATATGCCCCAGGAAAAATTGTCTCTGGAAAAACGCAATCCAGATTTCTGCTCAGTTTTCAGAAGTGAACTAATAGCCATTGACGTGGAACTTGAGGCTATTCTTTCTAAAAAGAATCACGGTCATCTTTGGATTCTCTCTAATAGCCGTAGTTCGCTTCAACACCTTTACAAATGGTTTATTGTTAACGTATCTCCATCTTACACAAACTGAAACATATATCGCTAAACCATGATATTCGTTTTCAGAGAATCCCATCTCATGTCGAATTTTATGGCAATGAAATTTATGTACAAACTAGCGGTGTGTGTGAAGGGCTGTCATCTTCCAACTTAGTGTATTAGTGGAATGAGTATGCTTCAGGTTATGAAGCATCAAAAATTGTTATCCCCTTTAGAAGTATCCTTTCAGTTTAATAAGTATCAAACAATAGTTCATTTTTTGGAGAAACACGTTTACTAATCACTGACTTATTCAAGAATTTTCTAAAAATAGAGAAATGCCATCAATGATCTGCTTTGAGTGTATTCCAAAGACTGCATCGAATAGCCGTGTATAGTTTCCACAGATTAATAATAGATTTTTTAAAAAAATTTCTAAAGGACGCGGATTGGTGTTTTACCATTGCAGAACTAGTACATGCCCTGCAAGCTGTAATCGCTTTTTAGTACGGCACTATATAGGCGGATACCAATCGCCGCAGATAATTCTGGCGCCCAGTGTCCTCCCTAGAGGGAGGCACCTGAGCTCTGACGAGGCAAACCTGTACTACGATTTAATTTTTCCGAGAGCACCCAAGCCAAAAAGACACTCTAGGGATTTTTTACATGCCATATAAATATACGACATGATTGCTGTCGATTTTCTGCATCATGAAAATCCACCGACTGGGGCCAGCGACAAACCAATCACGCCACCCAGCCGGCGAATAATAATAATAATACCTTAAAATATTCTATCTAGGTATACTATATTTGTGGGTGTGTGAATATCGTATACCTTAATATGTTCCATCATTGATCTGCAGAAACTACACAGCACATTAAGATATACTATATGTGTGTAGTTGGCTCGGGGGCTCAGGAATAGCATGCCCGCCACATAAGTCTGTTGAGGGATCGATCGCATCTTGAGTCAACATATTTGCTGTTTGCGAAAATCGTAGTTACGCATGTCATATGATTATGTGGCATGTAAAACATCTCTTGAGTATCAATTTGTCGCTGGTACTCTCGGCAAAATTAAATCATGGCAATATTTAGTATCCGGCGAGTGCTTGAACTGAATGAAAAAATTAAGCGTCAAAAAGTTAGTAGCGGGAGCAGCCACCAAAGAAATGGCTCTCACACTTAGGGACTTACCGTGTCTGCAAATGCTTAGCTACCAAAAACTGCCCATTTAAAACAAAAAACTGTATTTGTGAGATGCTTTAATTTCGGAAGTGACATTAGTTTACATTCAGAATATCAAGTACACAGTTGTCCACACGTTAAGAATAATTGTTGCAGGTACAACTAGATTGCGAAATATTGAAACAGGAAACTAGCTTATTATGAATCATATTAAAATTGAATATGTAATAATAAGTATGGTAAGATTTTTCTTCTCCAATGGAACTGCATTTTAGCAACAGTAATAGTTTATAGAAAAATTGAAAATAACATAAACTTTTCAATAAGTAAAGTTCGCAGCACTATACAACTGGCAAGAATTTAGGGGCTGGAAAAATTATCTCAAGTTCGGCACTTGTGATAATTATCTGTAATCCCGCTTCATGGTCAGAGTTCGAGGGTCCCCCTGAGCTTGAGGGCCCCGATGCATGGCACCACCTAGCCTAATAGTGGCTAGGTGACCACTGATTCTGAGATTTTTTGTGCCATTAAATGTTTTTAAAAGACATTTTGTTGGTTAAATCATAACTTACATTGACTTACTTACAATAAAAATCATTAACTTACAATAAAAAGTTTACGAATTGGAGATACTGGTTGATGTGCCTCTTAACTGCATATTTCTGCTTTTTTTTAACATGCTTTTATAAGTTTCACTTGTTTGTAATGTAATTTTTGAGCTCGATTTTTGCCCACTTTAAAAGGTCAGATGAATTCGAAATTTTACACACTTGTCAAGGACCGATGACAATACAATAATTTCATTATTTTGTTTCATTGTCCTGATTAGGATCCTCAAAAATGAGGTTTTCGAGAATTGGCGACTAATTAATTTAGTCGTTTCCAGATTTGGCAACTAATTCTAGATTTAGCAACTAAAAGATTAAGGTGCAACCTTAAAACCGCAAAAAAGGTTGTGGTTAATAAAAATTAAACAAAAAAAGTGTTCTTTATGTTCTTGGTTACCATAATCTAAGTCTAGTTTTTCAGAAAATGGAAATAATAATAATAAAAAAAAAAAAGACTAGTGCATGTAAATAAAAATAATTTATGTTCTAACTGCTGAATTTTTTTTTTTATAAAACAATATGTTTAGAAGTGATTATATACGAATTAACATTATAGCAATACGTTTAAAAAGTGATAATACGATTGACATTTAATAGTTCTTCTTAACACACTTTTATTAGTTAGACCTATATCTCTAGAGACGGAATCTTTGAAATATAACGATATGGGACTCATCCGAGGCTCCGTAAACGGAGAGAATAAATACCCTTCAGACCCGTTAATTAATATCCATTGAAGAGCAAGACTAACTCCAACAGGCACATAATTCCGGCTCCAAATATCAATCTCAAGGATAAATTCAACAAAGAATAAATGATAGTTTTAAAAACTAGAAAAAAAATCAGGCTTTTACTGTAGATTGAACTAAAAAATGGAAAAAAAAAATTATAGTTTTTTTTTAAAAAAACTAAAAAACACGCTTTTATAGTGAAATTAAAGTAAAAAAATAATTCTTAATATAAGAATAAAAGAGTGAGGTGTACTTTGTACTACATTTTTACACTAACTCAGTATTTCGGAATAGAACTAGTAAGAAATTATATAACAATTAATATAGAGCGGCCCATGCTTTTACTACACAATGACATTAATTTTCTCGTAAATCATTCTATTCTTATATTAAATACTATTTTTTTAATTTTTAGTTCGATTCACTATAAAAGCGTGTTTTTTAGTTTTTTTAAAACTATAATTTTTAAAGTTGTGGAACACATCAGATATTTGTTCGAAGTATGATTTTTTTCTAAATAAATTAGATGAATTCATAATAAACAAATTTATTTTTCTTTTAGTGACACTTCTTCCTTTTCTTTGTTTTTATCTGTATTATTTTTGTTACATATATAGTATTAATAAATTTGAGTTCATTGATTCAGCCCTTCTGACTCGTTTGAATTACACACATACAAACTACCCGATATAGAACTAACTGTACGTACAACTTATTAAAATCGTTTTCAAAAAGTATTAATTATATTTAGAGAAGAGCAATTACTTAAAATTTTCCTTAAGGTATCCGACTACGTTCGGAACCGTGATTTTGCAAAAGCGTATAAATGGATAATATTTATGATATTTAGTGTCAATTAGATTAGAAAATGTATATAAAATTGTTTTAAGAATATTATTACAATAAAATTTATGTAAGTACAATATTTTGACAAAAAATAAACATAGAATGACCAAAATATTCTCCCTTTGTGAAAAATGCTTCTATTATAATAATATTTTACCTATATATAGCTCAGACCTATTTACAGAGGCTCAACTAGAACTTTTTGAAATATATAACTTAGAAGTGGGTTTATATTTATATTTTACAACACAGGGGAGCAATTTTAAGAAAAAAGCGCCGATAATTATTTCAATTGGTGGTAACTCTGAAAATAATGTGAGTTCTTCAAAAATCCTAGTTTAGACTCTCTGGAGAAGTCTTTATTTAAGCAAAATATTATTATTTTAGAAGTATTTTTTATAAAAGAACATTTTGAAAAAAAGTTTATTCTAAGTTAATTTTTTGCCAAATTATTAAATTTAAATAATTTTTTTTGTCAAAATGTCCTAAAAAGAATTTTATAGATATATTCTAATCTAACTGACACTAAATATGATAAAAATTATCCATTTATGCGCTTTTTTAAAATCATGGTTCTGAACGTTGTCGGATACCTTAAAACACCACCATTTTTTTAAATGCTGCATTTAATGTAAAGAGAGATAGAAAAAGAAAAAAAAATTGAGAAGAATGTGAAATAATATATAATTAATCTTTTCTTGGACTATATATTGCTGTTCTGTCACAAGAAGTAAAAGAATTTTACTCCTAAAAAAAGATATACGCTTGTCATTTAGAGAGATTTACTGGCTTGTCTGGAAAAACTCGGCTGAATAAAATCGATTAGAAATATTCTTGCCTCTTTTAGGAAGGGCTTTTATTAAACTAAAAGAGTGCAAATTGAATTTTGCTATTTAAAAATTGAGTTAATTAAAGTAGAGCTTCAGTAATAAACTATAAAAAAAGGAATTGTTTTGTTTTCATTTCACAACAAAATATTTGACATTAGGAAGAAGGAAAAAAAGAAAGAAAGAAAAAATTCTACGCTTGTGTCTTTTTTTTTTCTTTATCTTTTAATTTAATTTTGCATCTTCTATTCTTTTCTTCTTTACGTTGTTTGCATTTCAGAAATAAGACGCGTTTTAGAAAATGGAAAAACAGCAGAGAAAAAGTGTAAATAGGTTAGTTTTGTTACAACAAATCGAGGCTTTAATCTAATTGATTGCTTAATATGTTTCAAGTAATGAAGTTAAATTTATAGAGAGAGAGAGAGAGAGAGAGAGTTTGAAATGCTTAGAATATGTGAAAGATTCGCACAGAGAAGCAAAATTAAAATGTTTTCGGAATAACAATAGAAACGATATTCTTAATTAAAACATTTGCAGTGATATGCACACAAATTCACATTTTTATATACCATATATTCTGGTGTATAACGCGCATTTTTAACACAAACAAGTAAAATAAAAATTTATTTTAAAGTCAATTCCTACTTAGGTCAAAATAGAAAAAAATTATTTTAGTTACTTTTTCTTAAGTATAATTACAATTAATTTAAATATGTATATACATATGACAGAATCACAACATTAAGTGCCGAAATAGAAAGCGCCTTTCCTTGCATATTTTCCATTTTCCTTTCTGTAAAGGGTGTAGGACTATTGTATTTTTGTTTTTTTTTTTTGTTACTAATTATTCCAATAAAATAGTATATTAAAAAGAAATCACAATATCAGAAATTAGGCCATACCAGGTGGATTCGAACCCACCGCCTTAGGGTTAGAAGTCCAACGCTCTATTCATATCGCTACAGGGACACGGTGAACGAATCTCTTTTTTTATATGTGGTGTTGGACTATTATTTTTGTTTGTTACTAATTATTCAGTAACTAATGAATCAATATTTGAAAAAACTGTATTAACATCAAATGTTTTCCACTACAAGTTTAAAATATGTATTTGAACTTGAGTAGATGAATAAAAAGTATTTTATTAACGATTGAAAATTCGAACAAGTTATATATATATATATATATATATATATATATATATATATATATATATATATATTTGTCAGGTTTGAAAAGTTTAGGTTCAAAATTAAGGAAGTAATAAATGAAAATAGAGCGAACTCTTTACCATCGCGTAAGGATTTATGAGTAAACAAGCCTGTTAAAAGGAGCAACGAGCGCTGACGAAGGCGAACGCATACTAGAAAGGACTTGGCTGGTGTCTCCTCGCTGCGATGTTGTATTTGGTAACGTCCGGTTGCGCGGCAAAAGGTCCGCCATGTTAGATTATATATGATGAAAGCGTAATAAAGGAATATTGTGAAGATGATGCCCTCCTCTTTTTACCAGCAGGCCTGGGGCCTGTCAAGAGTCGACAGGATGATTTAAAGTACTGCAAAATACGCGAGGAAACCAATGGAATGAACTTCAACAATTTTTTTTCGAACGAGCGACTGCATTGAAAACGATACTACCATGGAAGACGACTCTTTCCGGCAGGAGTCACGAGTCAACACATCCAGGGAAACTTTCTTTTTTTCCTGAATTTGATCTTAATAAGTTTAGTAGTTTGAAGAGTTTTCTTGAATGTTTTGATAAACAATGTTTGGAATATCAAAAAGACGAGCAATGGAAGAAGCAAAATATTCCTAGATATCTCACGGGAGTTTATCTTAAATTTTGGTACGAAAACCATTTATTTGAAAAGTCTTATCAAGAAATTAAACAACTATTAATGACGGTGTTCGATGCGACGAAACAAGAAGATATTCGAAGATTTCACAAATTAAAATTAAACGACACTAAAGAACTAATTTCGTTTTTTACGGAAAAACTTTCGTTGGGAAGAAACTAAATTATGATGACAGTTCAATTGTGGAGCATATGACATTAAGCAGTCAAGAGAGTTCCAGAAGTTCCTAGTTATCAAGAAGATTTCGACACCCTGCGAATGGATCTCAACGATGCGACAATTAATCGCAGTAACACCGGATAGCGCAGACCGAAAACCGGTAGATACTGGAAGTTATACCCGATGGAATCACGCATACGGTAGTGTACACAGAGGAACTGGTCAACAGTACAGATTCAAGCAAGAGGAAATCATGGACAGCCACATCAATCGCACATGATGAGATTCAGTGGAAGGCAACAGTTCAACAATCAACCTAGGCAGTTTGTACAACAGAATCGACATTTTAACTCGCCCAGAAACGAAAGTAACCAGAGGCAAGGATGACAACTAATTATTGAGTCAATGGTATGTTCCAAGCACTTTTGTACTCTAATTGACACAGGAAGCAATGTGTCATTAATTCCAATAAATTTAGCTAAACAATTAAAAAACATTAAAATTATAAGAAATAGTAATGTAAAAATAAATCAAACTTGTGGGACTATTCAACCCAAAGGTATAATTAAAGTTTATATGAATATTGGATGTATATCTAAGCAAATAGATTTGTTTGTAATTGATACTGAATTGCCTTATATTATTTTAGGACTAGAATATTTACATTTATTTAAGCTTGACATTAGTATTCGTAACATGTGTATTTTTCAATGTGGTAAAAATTTAAGTAATATTAAATATGTAAATAAGTGTGTTGGTGAGTTGAGAACATATCATGGGACATATTGTAAAACTCTTAATAATGATCAAAATATGAACTACTATAATGCAAATAATGAAGATAATATTAACGTTAAGAATAATAAAGGTTTAGATCAAATATCAGACAGCCCTGAAGCTGATCTGAAAAGATTGTTTAACCCAGCCATGGTTGTTGAGGACACAATACCAAGACAAACTACTGAGCAATGGGGAGATTTAACCCAACTTCTTGACAAATTTCAAACCATATTTTCACAAAATAAGTATGATGTAGGGTGTATCAATTTAGAGCCACAAAAGAATTCATTTAATTTCAGACCTTCCTATAAGTTTACGCCCTTATAGAAACAGTCAACAAGAATCTAAAGAAATACAAACACAGATAGAAGAATTGTTAAAAGCAGGTTTTATTAGACCCTCTCATAGCCCATATGCTGCCCCTGTAACTTTAGCATACAAAAAGGATGAAGGGAAAAGATCAAGATTATGTATCGATTATAGAAAACTAAATGAAATCACACGAAAAGATTCCACCCCTGTACCTCTGATAGACTTTGTAATTGATAATTTAACTCATGCTAAATTTTCTCTACGCTCGACTTAACAAGTGGTTATTGGCACATTAAAATTCATGAAAAAGACGCAGAGAAACTGGCTTTCACAACTAATTTTGGACTCTATGAATGGTTAAGACTTCCATTTGGCTGGAAAAATTCCCCAGCTGTTTTCCAAAGAACTATAAGACAAATTTTACAAAAATATCAGTTAACTTTTGCTTTAAACTATTTTGATGATATAATAATTTTCTCACAATCTTGGGAAGAGCATTTAACTCATTTAGATACAATATTTCAAATTTGTAAAAAAGAAAACATTAAACTTAAAAAATCAAAATGTCAGTTTGCACAGGAAAAAATAAAATTTTTAGGATATGAAATAACACAAGGTCATTATTCCCCAAGTAATCCAAATATTGAAACAATTAGAAAATTAGCACCACCTAAAGATGTGAAAGAACTCCAAAGATTTCTTGGTTCCATCAATGTTTATCAAAAATTTATTAAAGATTATGCAAAACTTAGAGTACCATTAAATAAATTACTTAAAAAGATGCAATTTGGAATTGGTCACATGAATGTCAAGAAGCTTATCAAAAAGTTAAAGAATTGTTTAATCTCAAAACCTATACTTAAATTATACAACTCACAATATCCATGTCATGTGTTTTGTGATGCAAGTCAGGAATCAATAGGTGTAGTCTTGAAACAACAACACCCAGATGGAACACTTTACCCCATAGCTTATCACTCGAGACAATTACTTAAACATGAAAAAAATTATACAATTTCAGAAAAGAGTGTTTAGCAATTATAGATGCCTTAGATAAATTCCACTGTTACCTACATGGATCCAAATTCACAATACATACTGACCATGCTGCTTTACAATGGCTTAAAAGTGTAAAACATTTAACTGGACGTTTATTTCGGTGGAGTTTAAAACTTTCTCAGTATGAATATTCAATAGTTTATATAAAAGGTAAATTAAATGTTGAAGCAGACATGTTGTCGAGGAACCCTGTATGCCATTATATATCACCCATTTGTCATTTTTTAAATACTGATGAAATTATTAAATACCAAAATTCAGAGAACATTAATGATCCAAAATATATAAAAATTAATGATGTATTAACAGTTAAGAAAAAGAATTTAATTAAAATTGTAGTACCGTTATCTTTGAGAGAAAAATTAATTACAACTGCACATGAACAATTTGGTCACCCAGGTGTAAAAAAGATGTTAAAATTAATTTCCCCAATTTACTACTGGAAAGACATTATATTAGACATTTCAAATTTTGTTAAATGTTGTGAAACATGTCAATTGAATAAAAAGTCTACACAAAAAAAGTATGGATTATTGCAAGAAGTTCCTGTAGCAGAAGAACCATTTGAAATGATCTCACTAGACACTGTAGGAGGATTTAATTATCATAATTCACAAAAGAAATACCTGCATATTGTTCTGGATCATGCTACCAGATATGCTTGGACATTTCCATCCAAAAGTCTCACTTCTGAAACTTATACAAATTGCTTAAAACAAATTTTTTCAATTCAATGCCCAAAACAACTTTTAAGTGATAGAAATGCTGCATTCACTTCATCTAAATTTAAGAAATTCTTAAAACATCATAATATTAGACAATTACTAACTTCAGCAAATAGACCACAATGCAATGGAAAGAATGAAAGAGTTAATCAGACATTAGTAGCAAAATTAAGATGTAAAGTTAATTCAACTACAAAAACTCCTTGGACAAAATTATTAGAACAAGTTACATATGAATACAATAACTCGCCACATGATGTTACTGGCTTTCCACCTGCATATTTAATGTTTGGAACTTTGCCATATGATTCGCCATTACCTAATCAAGTAAAATTAAACTATCCACCTATACAACAAGCTAGACAAATTGCAGTAAACAGAACAATTAAGCATCATAAGGTAAATAAACAAAGGTATGATAAACATTATGTTGATGCAAAATTTAAAGTTGGAGATTTAGTATTATATCAAAATTTCTCATACCCTAATTCAAGTAAACTTCAATCTCCTTATAATGGTCCTTTTAAAGTTGTCAGGAAACTCTCAAATGTTACTTATGAAATAGATAAACCAAATCAATATACAGGAAAATTAACAGATATTGTTCATTCTACAAGATTAAAACCATTTCATTCAAAATCCAATTTCCAATTATGCTAAATTCTTATTTATATTTGTTATAGAGTTTGTTTTCTCAAACTTTGGGGGGGAAGAAGTGCATTGTAATTTTAAAAGAAGTGCATTGTTATTAAAATAATAATAATAAAAGTTGTGTTTAAAATTTGAATTTAAGACTTGTTTACATTATGAAAATCAAAATTTAATGTAAGTGAACTTGTATTGTATCTTTATTCATAATGAACACATTATTGAAGACTATTTAAAAAAAATAACTGAATTATGGACTGTATGAAAACATTGTGATGAGGTCATTTTACGATACATTGTGTTATAATAATTTCATTGTGATTATTTGTGATCATAGTATATTCTGAAAGTTAAAATATAGTGTATGTGATGTTATGAAGATTTTATTATGGTTGTATGTTTTTGAAATGAGTTGATTGAGTAGAGATTCTAATAATAAACAAAAGAACTGTGCGATAAACAATAATTGGATGATGAACATTGAACTATGATTTTTCCAAGACAGGACTGTGTGAAACATTACATTACATTGATTGAACTTTTACACCTGTACTTGATATATCTGAAATACCCTTATTTTTCTTTGCATTTTATATTTCTAGTGATATTTTGATATAATGTTGATGTTGTGTTTATTTTTGATAAATTTCTGTGTTATAGTTATGTAATCTTTTCTTTTTGGGAGCTCCTAAACTCATTTTGCTGTTACTTATGTTATATCTATTCTTTGTATGTATTTACTTTACCATTACTCCTAAACTCATTTTGCTGTTACTTATTTTATATCTCTTCTTTTTATGTATTTACTTTACCATTATTCCTAAACACATTTTGCTATTACTTATTTTATATCTTTTTTTTATGTATTTACTTTACCATTATTCCTAAACTCATGTTATTTACTCTATACCTATTCTTTCTATGTATTTATGTACTCATTATTCCAACATTCAATACCATTTTGAAGTACTTGTAACTTTTCAACATTTATCACTTTATTAACATTGTTTACTATTGGTGCACATTTAGTGAGAATTTCACTTGATCGTATGTTATGTTGTTTAGTACTACTATATTTTTGAATGTCTAATGTGAATTATCTTTATCTTATGTTGTTTTTTATTAACCTCATTATTATTATAGTCATAGTGGAAGTATTAGATGTGTGATATTTTTCAGAAAACAATTCTATGTAACACAAAGTTTTATACCAAATTTTTGATACTTTGTTATTCATTATTGCTATTTTTTTGTACATGTTAGGATTCACCAGCCCACTCTTTTACACAATTATTATATCTTCTAGATTTTTATTACATTTGGGGAATTTGATATAATTGAAATATAATTTTTTTTTTTTCCCTGGGGACTTGCCAGTCAGAAATGGCCAATCTGGCTGTGCCAGACTTCAGCGGAGGGGAAATTTGTCAGGTTTGAAAAGTTTAGGTTCAAAATTAAGGAAGTAATAAATGAAAATAGAGCGAACTCTTTACCATCGCGTAAGGATTTATGAGTAAACAAGCCTGTTAAAAGGAGCAACGAGCGCTGACGAAGGCGAACGCATACTAGAAAGGACTTGGCTGGTGTCTCCTCGCTGCGATGTTGTATTTGGTAACGTCGGTTGCGCGGCAAAAGGTCCGCCATGTTAGATTATATATGATGAAAGCGTAATAAAGGAATATTGTGAAGATGATGCCCTCCTCTTTTTACCAGCAGGCCTGGGGCCTGTCATATATATATATATATATATATATATATATATTGTTACGTAGATCCGAGGGTTCGAGGATTTTATGCAAAAACAATCACAAAGAAAAATAATCAGCTCTTTAAGAGCGATGCGAATTTATTAGTGAAAATCAAATCCTTTAAATACAGGATTCAGCAGCAATATTCACAGGGTAAATATCCGAAGGTCTTTACACCTTCGACAGCAATCAAACACAAGAACAGTGTTTAAAAATACACGTACGTAAAGATTATTCACAAGCACAGCCGAGCTAGTCAAAACAATCCTCACTACTCGCTGGCTTAATCAAGACTCCCCGCCGTACCGGCGCGCATCCTTTTTATATGCGCGACAGAAACTTCTAGAAATATAACCGCTCGTGTCATTGAACGTGACACTAGTGGAGAGATCTACTACTTTCTAGAAGATTCCAGAGGGTTCCGAACTCGCCAACAAGGTCGCCAATGACGCCAAAATGGTCGCCAAATGACCGCCAACTTGGCCCTACCGCCAAGATTTCGCCAAGTTCTCATTCAATCGCCATTATAACGTAAGGGGCGGCACTGCTTGTGAATAGTACAATTTTAACATGAAATAAATATAACATAGAGTAATATAAATGCATTAAACACTCAAATACAAATTATTTACACTATTTACACAAAATTCGTAACAATATATATATATATATATATATATATATATATATATATATGTAAGGATAATTAAATTAGATTAAAAATTAAATTCCCTATCTAGCACTTGATTCATCTGTCTCAGCTCCCATATTCAAGTATCAATCTAATCACCCATTTGTTTCTTCCGAACATATGGCCTAGCCAATAAACATGTCTAATTCCAGATCGTTAGATTTAATAGTCAACATATGTCAGCATTAACTTGCAAGCACCATCTTCAAAGCAGCGATACTTACCATATGTTTTTCAAGTGTTATCCACTTGAAACCACCATCATGGCGTGCTTTTTCCTCCCTGCCCTTAGCGTCAGAACAGATGTAGAATTGGTTGAATAAAGACCGTCCCTTTTTCTAACTTTTAATCTGATTCTGTCTCCAAAATCATGACAGAATTAAAGCCGGCAGGATCTTTGTCTGCGATCTTAATGTAAAAAACTAATTTTTTTTATAAAATAATTTAATATAAAAACTAACGCCAACGAACGTAATAACTGATATGGAGAATTTTATGGAACTTCGACGGCACTCTACATTTGTTAGCTGGGGACGTTGGGTTACCAGAATTAATGTATGGTACGGAAAAAGAAACGCGCTAGTAATCCCCGAAAGAACATCGCTCTTACCGCCAAAGAAATAGAATCATCCTCTTCTCCTAACAAAATTTCATAAAATCATGACATATATATATGTAGAGAGAGCGCGCGCGCGAGAGAGAAATAATCGTAGGATTTGAAAAATAAGACATAAAAGTTTACGGTTGTGCATTACACGCCAGAGCCAGATATAAAAAGGATAGCTTTAAAAATAAAGATGTGAAAAATAGAATTACTTTTCTAGATGTGTCTAATCTATATACTATTCATTTAAAAAAATGACATACCTTATTAACTTTTATTATTGGATAAGATGAAAAATTTGTCATATTCGTCTTCCGTTACATCTTTATGCATATAATCGAAAACTTCTATTTAACTTTATCGTCATCACAGTTGCTGTGATTCATAAATAAATAATCATCTTCCATTCCACCTCTAGATTGTACAAAATATTTCAAATGACTTTTTGATTACGTCAGGTTTAATTTCATTCCATACTTTAATTATCCACTCACAGACCATTTCTAGACCTCAAAAGATTAGAGTATTGCGCCTGTACATTTCAGATTTCATTGTAAAAAAAGGTGCGCGTTACATGTAGAATATACCTAAAACCTAAAAAAGACGCAGTTTAATAGCATAGGTGCACGTTGGACGCAAGAATGTAACAATTTCAAAACTTTAACACAATTTGTTTTACATCAAAATTAAATTTGCTTTATATTAAAGAGTAAGACACAACCTTTTTATAAATATCGAGTGTTCTAAAATTAATATTCTTTAACTTCAATAAACAACAACGAGTATCATGTTTTTAAAAAATATTTTTTATTATATAATATGGCTATATATATACATAGTTAAAGCCAAAATTGTGGACACTTTTTAAAATTGTTTTTTTTTAAAAGTTTGTATGCACTGAATGCCAGAAAATACAATGATACTAGTGCAGAACCCAAACTTCTACCTTCTATCAGGGATCTATTTACCAATAATGTTTCATTTATTTTTCAGTACGATTTTGCTCCTTGACACACAGTAAAGTAATCTCGAAAGACTGGTATCATTCTAAGATCATTGAGTTGTTGTCTTGCCAAGGAAACAGCCATGATTTAATTCTATCGATAAATTGTGGCACTATTTGAAAACTCTCGTACAAATGAGGTATCCATGAAATAAAAGACAATTAATTGAGGATATAATTGCTTCCTGGCATCCTGTAATAAAGAAGGAAGAGCTTAAAACTATTTTCAGCTCAATGAAACATTGATGTGAAGCTGTAATAAAAAATAAAGGTTACTCTACTAAATACTGAAAACTCACTGCTATCATCAGTATCTAATATCGATAGTTTTTGTTGCATAACGTTTTTTGCCTTGCAAATATTTCCTTTTTTGTGTTTTGTATTGAATTCAGTATTAAATTTTCTTTAAAATGATGTAGAAGACTTTGCATTTTGTGCAACATAATATTTTCTGTAAGCGTACAAACTGAAAAAATATAACAATTTTAAAAAAGTGTCCACAATTTTGGCTAACCCTGTAAATATGTATATATACACGGTATTCTAATCTTAAGCTTTCTATTGCATTGACATTCATTCTTACAGCATTCAACTTTTGATTCAAAAATTACAGGACATGAGTTTCTAAGACTATCTTTTATGCCATCTTAAACCCTCCCCCCCTCAGCTTCTTTGGAGTCAATTTCCACAAATCCCCCTTTAAGTGATCTCCCCTCAACAAAGGAAACTCGTTTGCTAAATTTATAGGTCTGTATATAAAATAGTTGAAAGAGAGGAATTCTATCCATAACGTCCCTGAAACCTCTCCCGGGGCCAATTTTTTCAAAACCCTTTTGTTACCAAATTTTTTACTCAACAAAAGAAACATGACTGCCAAATTTCATCTTCGTAGGTCCAATAGTTTCATAGATCTTGTGATGAGCGAGTTTTGGTAGCTTTTCCCTTATAGAGGTATATAGATCGAGAGAGATTTCACATTTGTGCATGTAGATTCTAAAATTAATGAGTAAATAGAGAAACAGTACATATATGTGCAGATTATTTAAATTTTTAAATATACAGAAACTTAAACAGATAAATATGTCACAAATTTATGTGATTTGACTTACATATTAGATAAACTCACTCATTTAGTTCCAGGATTCAATAGGTTGAATATTGAAAGGGGTTCTCAGGATATAAGAACTAAATAGCTCTTTTATTAAATAAGTTATTTGCAAGCTTTCGGCTTGATGACCCTAGCTAAATTTAGCACCAAGTTTAAGGATAGAGAAAATGATTGCGCTCGAATTAACAGACGTTGATGCTGTTATAAAGGAAATTTGTAATTAACTGAAATATTGAGCTAATTTCTAATTCTGTATTCTATGCATTCCAGTCAAACCTGTGCCAGTTTCTAAAAGATGAAGAGAATTTATTTTTTTATTTCTATATGCAAAAATCTGAGTGCTGTTCTTTTTTTCTTAATTTTACTTAAGAGCAATATTAAACATTTGAGCAAAAAGATTCATTTTATTAAAAAAAAGTTCTTTGGCATATTTATGATAAACATGCGCTCATTGAATAGAATAAACTTATTTTAAAAGAAGTAACAAAAACAAGAATGAATCATACGACTTAACGTATTAATATTTGACAAATGTGCAGTTTGTAAAAGTGTTCTGAATTTGAGACATGTTCTTTAAGACTAGGCAAAAGCAGTTCTTTTTTCTCACGAACATTCCAATTTAAAAGTTTGTTTTTCGCAAAAAAGAATAATTTTTCAACATGATATGCTAATTTACTATTGTATAATTTTCACTCCATTACTGTACATGAAACTCAAAAATTTTTCAAAAATTAAGTTCAGAACTTAGCTGATTTAGTTTTTCTACAAACTTATTTCTTCAAATTATCGTCTGCGTACTTCTGAAACAAAAATTAATGCAAAAAAAGTAAAAAATTCACTTAAAGTCAAACCATACGAGTAACATATTAAAGTCGATGGTTTCATGAATCATCTCAGACATATATATTTCTACTACTTTTACAAAGCTTTCGTTAAAATATTCTTCTCACATACACCTATACATCTTACGAAGCATTTCTTATCAGAAATGAAACTTTCTTTAGATTTATTCTTATTAGAAATTGTGAGAATTTAAAACAAAAAGTTCCGCACTTGCTTAGCAATGTAACTGAAATAATTTTTTTCTTTTAATCATCCAATTTTAGTTCCTTTTTCTTACAAAAAAATGAAGTTTTTTTTTATTATTGTTTAAATGCATTTCAATGTTCTGACATAAAAAATTAGATACTTAAAGGTAATAAATTTCAGATTTAAAAACTAATTAATTTGTAAATAGCTTTAATTTCATATGCTTATTAAGTGAATATGCTTACAAAAAGAAATACGTGCAGTGGACCACAAAAGTGTTCGTACACTTTCAATTTCCAATAAAATTTAATGTTTTCGACTAGTAAAAAATAATATACCGGAATTGTAATTTTTTTATAATATCTACAACTTATTCTTAATAGAATGACATAATCAATTTTTTCAGAATAGTATAACTATTATTTTTAAAAATTAATAATGAAAAAGCTAATTAAAAATTACTCACCAAAAGTCTTCGTATACTTAACAGAAATCTCAACATAGCTTTAAATTTTTCTTAATTTGTTACTTAGTAGGATATCTTTAAATGTCCGCAACAAATTTCAAACATCTTGGTATAGATTTAATCGATTTTTTGTAAAGTCTGAATCGATTTTCCTCCATGTTTCTGTGATTATTGTTTTTACTTCCCATTATGTGTTTATAAGAGTCTTGTTTTCTTTTTTTAAAAATCAAATTCTCCCCAGCTATGTTTTGCTGGGCTAAATAAAGTGATTGAGAGGTGTTTTCAGATTTTTGGGACAGTTATAGAGGCACCAGCGGCATGCATTGAGAGCAGTGCGCTTGGCGTCATTATCATGTTAAAAAATGAAATCGTCTCCTATATCCAAATTTTGGGCGGATACATTAAAATTTCTCTTTAAAATATTTAAATAGAGCTCATGCTTCATAACACCATAAAAAAATAACAAATTATCCAATTCTGAAGCCGATTTACACCCCCATGCTGCAGGAACACTTCCACCTCCATGGTTCATTAATTCATCTAGATTCTTGCGATTAAGTTTCAGAAAATTTAAAATTGACAGCAAATTGATTGGAATGACAGAAAATCCAACATTATTGGTTTCGATGGACGCATAATAGTTCGTAAACGATAAAATGAGGGATTTTATCCAATGAATTAATGTGGAACAAGAACTCCTCCATCTCCATACTGAAGCATGGAGGTGGAGTTGTTTTTGCATGAGGATGTAAATCGGCTTCAGGATTAAGTAATTTGGTATTTTTTGATGGTATTGAGAATCATGAGCTCCATTTAATTATTTTAAAAGGAATTTTTTAAAAATTATCCACCCCAAATTTGGATATTGGCGACGACTTTTTTTTTAAACAGGATATAAGGACGCCAAGCGCACTGCTCTCAATGTGTCTCAATGTAGAGACGCTGCTGGTGTCTCTATAACTGTCCCAAGTTCCGAAAACACCTCCTCAATCATTTTATTTAGCCCTGTAGAACATATTTAGTGAGAATTTGTTAAAAAAAAAGAAAACATGTTATATAAACACACAATGGGAAGTAAAAACAGTAGTCACAGAATCATGGAGGAAAATCGATGCGAAGTTTACGAAAAACTGATTAAATCTCTACCAAGACGTTTAAAGTTGTTGTGGACACTAAAAGATATCCTACTAAGTACCAAATTAAGAAAGAAATACAATATTCAAAGCTATGTTGAGATTTTTGTAAAGTGTACGAAGACTTTTGTGGCATAATTTTTAGTAGCTTTTTGATTATTTTAATTTTAAAAAATAATATTTATACCATTTTTAAAAAATTAATTGTCATTCCATTAAGAAAAAGTTGCGGATATCATAAAAAAATTACAATTCCGAAATATTAATTTTTTTAGTAGAAAACAATAAATTTTATAGGAAATTGCAAGTGTATGAACACTTGTGGGCCACTGTATATTAGAGTAAAAAGTTTAGATCAGTGACGCAAAATATTGATTTGCTTTATAGGTTAGCTTTTCCGTCACAGACTTGAGGATCTTTTATTTTAAAAGGTAAAAATTTAGCTCTTGTTATTGCTTAAGAAAGCAACGGGGAAATAAATAGATTGAGTTAACTCAGTTCTGATTTATTATATGGCTTTCATGTTAAATTCTCAAACTAAAATATTGTGATGCCACATTAAATTTGATAAACTAAAAAAGGAAAATTAATATTCTGGTGCAATTCAATTTGATTCAAAACATTTATAAATTTCTAACATCATTCAACTATTGTAAAAAAAGGACATTAAAGATTAAAAAGCCAAATAAAAAAAATTTGATTTAACTCACATCTATCCATACTTTTCAAGGTCTTAGCTTAAGCTTCCGAAGCCCAGTGGCTGAGTGGCCAGTGCATCACGCTTCCACACCCCAGGTCCGAGGTTCTAACTCCGGGCTGGGAAAGGTTGACTCAGTCTTTCATCCCTTCAGTGGGTCGATAAAGGAGTACCAAGCTTGTTTGGGAATTGAACACTGGGGGTTTCGTGTAAAAGTGACTACCTGACCGGAACATCTGCTCATGCACCTCAGGGCCCAAGGTCACATACACTGAGTTGGGCACAGTAGGCCTTATCCCTCATGGGCTCTTACACCACTGAATTATACTTTCAAGTGGCAAAGAACTTCAAATTCAATGCTGAGCTACAAGTATAACTTTTCTCTTTTATAAATGATTAATTATAAAAAAAATCTACTTAATTTTGTAGGGGAAAAAATTTGGTTTTGCTAAACACACTTCCACTTCTTTAAGGAAAAATATTTTAATATTGTTTGAAAATATATATATATAAAGAAAGGGAAAACAGCTATAACCGCATCTAAAATAAAAGTTTTCTGAAAGCCCAGATGGTTTTTAAAAGCAGTAGGATTTGCAAGAAGAAAATACTTTATATTTTAACCGACTTGGATGAAGATGATTTTTTTTCTTCTTTGCTTTTTTTCAATTCTTAATGCAATTTTCTCCATAGACTATTTCTCAAGAATTTTGAAGATTTCTGCTGGATAGAAAGATTCAGCATCAAAAATAGTTTTCTTTTTCTAGTTTATAGTTTTGCACTATTTTGATGGGAATTTTTTTTTACCATTCTAAACATGGAAGCTCAACGAGTATTTCAAATAGATATTTTTACATTATAAAAATCTTTTTCATATGTTTATTAAAATTTTTTTATTCTAAATTAAATTAGATTTAATTTTTGTTCTTAATAAGTGTGCTAACCTGTAAAAAATTACATTAACTTCAATTACCTATTATCATTCGAAAATATTTGTATCATTCAAAATTTCAAAGTTTTAAAAATCAAATTGAAAAAGATTCTTTAAATTTAAAATTTTGTCCAAATTGAATTGAGATAGAGTATAGGATTAAATGCTCTAAACTATATATTCTTTATAAAATTATTACAAATAAATTTTTAAAAAGTTTTATGGTAGATATTTTGGTATGCGGAAGCATTTAACTGCTAACAAATATAATTTTGGTATTCTTACTTTCGTAAATGATGTGAGTTTTATTGAAAAAAAGAATAGAGAAATATTTGTTTGTGTTATATATATATATATATATATATATATATATATATATATATATATATATATATATATATATATATATATATATATATATATATATATATATATATATATAATAGTAATAAAAAGCATTGTCAATATTTCTTTTTGTAGATGAATTCTTTAAATATGTGTGGTTCATTATATTCCTGTATGAATATAATGAACCACATGTTAAGTAAAATGTTCATAGATTTTAATTTTTCAGCAGTTTTAACGAGCCATTATTAAATATTTTGCTAACATCCTCATCTTTCATCACTAAATTGCTAATTAAATACAAATAAGTAAACTTAATATCAATGAAATACAGGTGGTTATCAAAATAATGGAAACACCTGTGAATAAAACTGGGAATGCGCTTCGTAAGCATTGAAATGTAATAACAGCTTTTTTATAAATAGAAATATATATTTTCTGGTAGTAGGTAGCTTTGCTGAAGTTCTGTAAGTCTAGGATCTTTTTCGAAAGCGTAAAATGTCGAACCTCACATACTTTCAGTGACCAAAATTGTAAGAGCCCATCTAGTGGTGTGAAGTCTTATCGTTGATTTTTGGTTACAGAGTAACCCATGTTCGATATTCGTTAATCGCATCATGGCCAATGTTAAATAAAATACAGATTTCTTAAATTAACGACTCTTTACGTTTAAGATACAGTTAAATTTATTGATGCACAAGTAAAATTTCAGGTTTTACAAATAAGATTAACGAAAGAAACTTAGCTTTGAGGAGAGGAGTGCAGGTTGGACCCGGCAGTCCAGGTGGCTATATCTGGTTATGTCTGAGTGCTGTAATTTTGGGAGAGAGCCTCTGCTGAAAATTCGGGTGCGTCCCTTTTTATTCTGAACCCCATCACTCCAAAATCCTGCAGCCGGATTATTTGCCGTCCCTTGAATTTCGCATCTGATTGGACACACTCCACCGCTCAGATCTACAAGTCGTGAAGTTTATGCGTTCACTGAACTCAGAAAAGCGCGGAAATACTTTGATACTCCTCACCGAAGGAATTTCACTACATCCGGTCAAAGGGGGGACTTGTATAAAAATTTCTAGAAAGCAAGGGACAATTTGTAAAGCAAAGGACAATTCCTGGCCTCCCATCACTAGCTGGAGCACATGTGACTGAACCATCCCAACTTTTAGACATTTCTGGTGGTACGGAGTCTCAAGTCATAACATCATACAGACAGCATGGCAAGACAAGCTGTAAAGCAAAATAGTGGACTGAAAGAGAAGCTAATTGAAAGACACCGACAGGTATTGAAGCGGATTGTAGTGCCTAAGAAACGAACAACTACAGCAAAAATGACGCAGAGTTCAATTAGGATCCGGATTTACCAGAGTTAATG
Organism: Trichonephila clavipes; assembly: GCA_019973935.1. Taxonomy (NCBI): domain Eukaryota; kingdom Metazoa; phylum Arthropoda; class Arachnida; order Araneae; family Nephilidae; genus Trichonephila; species Trichonephila clavipes. Next base: position 166,706 of record BMAU01017449.1, read on the forward strand.
ATTAGAACGCACCTCCATAAACAGAACATTTACGGCAGAGCTGCAATTCTCAAGCCACTTGTCATAGATGTTAATGCCAAACGTCGTCTACAAGGGTGTCACACTCACAATACCGGATCGATTATAAATGGAGCTGACGAAGCATCTTTCACGCTTTTCCGTACAACAGGATTAGTGTACGTTTGGAGGACACTTTCACAAGCTTTTAATCGGGATAGTCTCCTTCCAACTGTCGGTAGCCGTGCCATGTTTTTCCGCTAGACCAATCGTACCCCTGATAGAAAGGGTCACTGAGGAGAAGTATAGAGAAATTTTATCTGACCAGATCTATCCTATGATGCAAACTTTATTTCCTGTAGGAGACGGAGCTTTCCAGAATGATAAGGCACCTATCCATGCAGCGGGACTTTTCCAAACATGGTTTGATGTACAAGGATGAAGTTGAACATCCATCTTGACCTGCATAGTCACCTGGCCTTAATGTAATTCAACCGTTATTGTCTATTTTAGAGCTTTCAATACGTAATCAATATCCTCCACCGGCATCTTTCCCAAAACATTCACAAATTTCCATTAAGAATGGTACAATGTTCTTTAAACACTATTCAGTAGTTGTATGAATCGATTCTTAAGTGACTCGAAGCTGTATTACGTGCTAAAAAGGTGGTCCTACACCATTCTGATAAAGGACTCGTAATAAATCTAAGCCGTTTCCATTATTTTGATAACTACGTGTAGTGATACCCCCTACTTGGGGGTACCATCTCTTCGTCTACGTGACCAAGATTTGTGGGAGGTAAGAATTGATCACCCAAGTTAACCAACCCTACAACCAATTTATTATTATCCAAATATATTGAACGAAGCAAGTCTTACTATAGGAGGGAAATTAGGAGTGATATAACGTATTCCTAAATTCTATGTAAATAAGCGCCTGGAATCCTAACCGCTTAACTTTCAATAACGTTATCCTGTGAATCTTAGTCTTCCTTAATTTCTTTGACTCGCTAAAGCCCGTTCTATAATTACGTTTCTAAGTTTAAATCCTTACCATTAACTCACGGCGCTCAGTATCTCAGCTTCCTTTCTCCTTCTTCCTCGCGATTACAAAATCTTCACTATATACCTACTAACTAATCTGAATATCACGGTTTCTTCTTGAGAGGATTGGCTGTGAAATAACTCAATGTTGACCCCAAAGATTCTCCAAGAGGATTAGTAGGAAAAACACGGTAAAGCCCCGTCACAGTGTGTAATAATCTGTTCAAATTATTACACTCTTACAATTTCAAAACAAATGTGAAACAAATTATGCTCAATAATTTCCATTTCTTGAAATATCACGCTTTTCGTGGATATTTTCCAGTTATTTAGAAACTTCATTTAAGCAATACAATTTCTTTCTTTCCTTGACATAATTATTATAATATCAGATCAAAATTTTCTGAATTTATACTACATACATTATTGTTTTAAATTTTTGATAATGTTTCTACATTTTCCTTTCCTTTTTCTACTTTTTTTCTGCAACAATTAAAAAAAATATGTTAATTAAAGTGTTCATTGATACACCAGTTTTAAACCTCACTTGATTAAAAAAAAGATACATCGAACCTTTAAAAATATTATTTTATTACATAGGAATTGGTCGCATCCCAATGCAAATTGAAGAGTTTTCTTTTTTACACAAGGTTTCAGAGATCGGAACATTTTTATCTCACATTGTTTGTATCTACTTCAAAACTACCTCGTCTATATCTTCATAGACACATGTTCTTAAACGTTTTGAACAAGAATTCACTGAATCATAATTTTCTAGCGTATCTTGATTTCTCATAATAGTTGTTAAGCTATTTGGAGGAATACTAAATTTTAAAGTAATATCCTTTTTCTTGACACCTTTATCCACTTCCTGCAGAATTAAATTTTTTTCTTTGATGCCCAAATGAACTACAAGAAACGAAGTTACCGGTACGACTGATCAACACTGCAAATGAATGGAGGCTAATTCAAGAAAACGGGGACACGAGACAACTCCACTGAGGATGAAACTGGATATCGAAGATGCTTGTAGTGAACTGGTCAATGGGGGTTGAAAGTAGCAGTTTTTGGATGAAACGCACAGAAATCTATTGCGCTCGGCTGGTTAGGTACCTAATAAAATCAGTTCAAGATTTACGTCCACTATAAAATGTGTTATAAGAGAGAATAACTTGCAAAGGGGCAGAAATTTTTTAAAAATTGGAAGAAAAAACATTGAATCACAAGAGAAAAAGTTCGTTATATTGAAAATGTACTTCGCTATTGGGAGGTTATTTTACGAAGAAAATCGTGAAGTGTTCTTGGTTTCAGGAAAAGTTACTATTGATGCAAATGAAAGTAAAATAATAAGCAATTTTGACGTAATTGGATTTATGAAATAATTAAAATACCTTTAGTTGAACTGTTTCGGCTTTTAATACAAATTTTTCCTTTTATGGTAGCATTTTTTAGTATTCATAATTAAAGAACTATGTTTTATGAAATTTTATTTAGAAAAAGTTTCATTGTCTGTGTAAATTGTGTATCTCAAGCTGAATTAATGTGAATATAAGTTTTATTCGATATCTAACTATTGGTATAAATATTTATAAATAAGTTGGGAGAAAATTGTACATAAAAGGTGTATTGAAAATCTAAACTGATCCTGAATGTTTATGTCTTTAATTCTTAATTCGCAAAAATGGAGTGCCATTCAATTAAAAACATTATACGCCATTTCTGATACGTTTGGCAAAGCCGATGCTGCCATCTTTACCGCCATCTTGTTTATGACGTAGGGAAACAAAGAACCCCATTGGTTGGAATTTCGAGAAATTCTTTCACCTCACTAGGAAAAAGATGTTCGAAGCCATTGCTATGGCAAATGGGGGAAAATTGTTCGAAAAGGTTGCTTGAAAGAAAAATTGCTCTAAATACGTTTACGTGCGACAAGGATTTTTGTCTGACAAAGTAAAATATAGAAAACAAGACGAGGATAATCTTTAGTTTTTCGAAATGTGTCGGATATCTTGGTTTTATTTAAAGCTCTTTCTTGAAATGATTCACACTAGAAATTTAATCCAAAATCTTGCCAGAAAGTTTTAGACTCAACAAATATAAAAAGTAAGTAGATTAAATCTAATAATAAGAAAATTAAGGTTTTTAATGAAAGTATCCTGAAATAATATAATAAGTAATGAGGACGAACTTCATATTTTTGTAAAACAGCTGAACTGCCACTTGATTATTGTGTTAATTTACGTCTAATGAGTATCAAGAGATCAAGTCAAATGCACAGTACCATCGTTACAAATAATAATTGTCTTGAAAGAGTGAACCGTATGTAACCATAACCTTTCTTTAACAATTCTCTTTTAGCGACAGGAAATCGAAAACAATCGTTCTTTCTACATTTGTATTTCAATCGAAATATTGCAAATATTGCAAAATAATGCACTTTCGAGAATTCCTTCTTATATTCCACTTAAATTTGAGTTTCAATTTTCTCTTTCCTTCTGAAAATACGCCCACTTAGTTTGTTCATATATTCAATTCAAAATGTCACGCATGGTTACTGATATATATGTATGTATACATATACAGTGGGCAACAAAAGTGTTCGTACACTTGCAAATTCATATAAAATGTAATGTTTTCTACTTATAAAAATTAATATTTCGGAATTGTAATTTTTTTTATGATAGTTGCAACTTGTTCTTAATGAAATGATATAATTAATTTCTTAAACATAGTATAACTATTATTTTTAAAAATTAATAATCGAAAACCTACTAAAAATTACGCAACAAAAGTCTTCGTACACTTTACAAAAATCTCAACATAGCTTTAAATATTGTATTTATTTCTTAATTTAGTTCTTAATATGATATCTTTTAGTGTCCACAACAACTTTTAAACGTCTTGGTATAGATCAGTGTTTCTCAAAGTGTGGGGTGCACCCCTGGGGGGGCACGAGCATATCGAAAATTTCAAGATTTTTTATAAAAAAATAAACAGGAAAGAAAAGTAAAACAAAATACTTTCTTCCATAATAAAAAAAAACACAATACTGATATAATTTATGTTTACCATCTGGCGTTTTCCCGTCATCAAATAGCTATATTGATACCAAAACCAAATTAAAGAAAAAAAATATTTGTTTAATTTGCTGTATTTCCTCAATGAGAGATTTTTTTTATTACGTTTTAACATAAAATATTACTCGTTAAAAGAAAAACGAAACCCAGAAAATTCTAAGATAAACAATTAATCACTGTAATTATTATTGAAATACTGTACATTGGTTGTAAAAAAAGAAAAGGAAGACATTATTCACTTTTCAGCCAGGCTGCATAATACATTTGTTAATAATTTGATTGACCTTCAAACTTACTGGTATGGTTATTTAGATCATTCGTATTTTTTTCTGAATACGCTTTTAAACCGGGAGCGGTGGCGCGGGACATCTGTGATCTCTATTGAGGGAAGTTGGAATTGATCAAACAAAAGAAAAATCTGCTGAAAAAATACATATTATTCATGATTGAGAAACGCCATGAACATGAAACGAAAGTAAACTTTTCAAATGCTTCCTTATGAACTCCATCAACCTAAAATATGAAGCCATAAGTGTACCACAAGGTTCTGCTCTCCTTGTCAAAAAGACACAAAAAGAAAAAGTTCCACTTGTTATTTGTTGATTACCAAAGGAGTCACGAGTTCGAGCCCAGTACCACTAAAGACCCGCCATGTAGGGGAGAGATGCACGTTAAAACTATCCAGAGCTCAAACGCCCTCTTGTTGGAGTGGTGTGGTAGTTAAAAGAGGCCAGCTCAAGTAACGTCCTCGTCACTTAACCATGGTTCAAAATTACGAAGTCGTCTCCAAAAGCCCTCGTGTAGCTGAACAGTGCGGCGTTAATATTCACTCACTCGATCATGAAAGCTCATTAAAACTACAATAACATGGAACAAAGTATGACAGCTTTGTCAGCAAATAATATTTCTGTAATATTAGTGAAAAGTGTCTCTGATTTGCTTCCTTTATTAAGGTCTTGCACTTTTGAATCATTTTAGTTCAGTGTTTTATTGGATTTTTTCCCAAATCATCAAAGAAAAATTGAATAGTCCTTGAAAGCCGGTAAGTATACTTTCTCTTAATTAAATTATTCACTGGAATTCCGATTTGTATCGTGTACAGTAAAAATAATTATAAACAAATGATTGAGGTGACTGAGTCCCCCCGCAGTACCATTAGCGTTAGTATCGAGTGCGCGCCTTCTCCTGGGTTAAAACATTTTGAAGTCTTCTCGCTTTAAATATTAAAAAGTAACACAATTATTCTTCACATCATAATTTTATATTCTTTTTTTCATTATATAACATTACTTCTAAATGCTAATTCTGTGAGGTTTAAAATTACAGTTCTTTTAAACAGTTATTTACAATTATAGCATTTATCTAAAAAAAAATCATTTTACATTTTCGTATACTATGTCGTGCACGCAGTTTTACTCTCCTTACAGTTCAGCTATTATATCAATAATAATGTTTTACTTTTTTAAAAAAATGAACTCGTGCGAAGAGCTGGTGTTTCAGCCAGTATACGTTTAATGTATCAGTACTGAAAAAGGTATTTTATAAATAATTTCTTAATACTAAATTAAGAACAAGTTTGTTAATTATTAGGGACTTTCACGGGCTTGTCTTGTAGAGCAAAGTTTTTCAAAGGAAGGTTTAATATCAGAAATTAACACTCTGAGTAATTTTTCTATATTTAGCTGAGATCTATATTTTGTCTTCAAAGCAGCCACCGCAGAAAATTTCGGTTTAAACAAAGGTAGGATGTTGAAAATGGTAATAGTATACGAAGTGGTTTTGTTTTCAGTACAGAGAATTCATCATCCACCTCTACCCAAAATTCAAAGAGCGATTTATTACAAATTTGCCTTTTAAGTTTTCACTGGATGTGAAAGATTTCTTCTTTGGAAGTTGAAAGTCCTTCTGGAGTATCTTGAAATGGATCCCTAATCCATTCGTAACTTGTTACCAAGTTATCCTCATCCAGAAAATACTTTTTAAAATTCTTTGCCAACATGGCTAAATGATTTTACATGGTCTTAGAAACAACTTTCACATGTTGTTCTTCAGATTTGTAAGTTTTGACACATAACCAGCTGGGGCTTTTCCCCCCATCATTTACTTCAGTGGTGGTAAATCCAAAATTTAAGTATTTTTGAGAATATTTATTGTCTTGATTTAATTTTCGGAACCATGCTCGTCTGTGTACTTGTTGATCCTTCATTATCGTCGAATGTTTGCTTACGACTTAAAAATGTATGTATGATTTTGTTTTAATCTACTGCCGTAAATACTTAAATACCGTGAAGTACAATTAACGTGTAAATTTAAAAAAAAATGTACATTCACTAGCTAGATTCGGTAGCTATAGAAGTATCGAGTCGACCAAAACTGACTGGAATTGTACGAGGTTTTACATGTTTTGCGCAGACGTCCAATAGGTTGCTCAGACAAAAGCAAACGTACCCTATAATGCCAAATGTGATGGATATGATTGAGAGCAACATAGACTAGACTATTTTTCTAATGACATTTGTACTTTGAGAAACGAATGCTGAAGGAGAAATAAATCTTTAATTAAATATATCATTTTGTGATCTGTTCCAATTTAAAAATTAGAGAAAGAAAAAGGAACATAATAATAAGTAAGTAATATATATTTTAAGTAATTTTCTTAAAATATATATTAAATAAAAGTTACATGTACAAAATTTAATATACTTATCGTATTAATTTGTACGGTTTATAATTAAGATCGTATTGTAACTTTAGCGTCTCTCTCTCTCAAAGTGCATTTTTATTGCAGTAAATACATTATTGTTGTACAGGGGGGGCGACAAAAATTATGATTGAAAATTGGGTCGCCAGTATTGAAAGTTTGAGAAACACTGGTATAGATTTAATCAGTTTTTTGTAATTTCTGCATCGATTTTACTCCGTGCTTCTGTGACTACTGTTTTTACTTCCCATTATGCAGTGCTTCTCAAACTTTCAATGCTGGTGCCCCCACCCCTTTTCGATCACAATTTTTATCGCGCCCCCTTATACATTAATAATGTACTGAATGCAATGATAATGCACTTTGACGCTAAAGCTACAATAGGCGATCTTAATTATATACCATACAAATTAGTAACATAAGTATTTAATTTTGTAGTCTACTTTTAAGCAAAAATAAAAAAATGAATAAAATAATAGGATAATTATTATGTTATTTTTCCTTTCTCTAATTTTTAAATTGGAACATATTACAAAATACGGTGGCTGCTTAGTAGACAAAATATAGATATCTGCTAAATATAGAAAAAGAACTCTGAGGGTCAATTTCTAATCATAAGCATTCCTTATAAAAACTTTGCTTTGCAAGACAAGCCCATTGAAGTCGTTAATACGTATTAAACTTGTTCTTAATTTAGTATTAATTAATTAGTTATAAAATACTCTGTGCAGCACTGATACATTAAAAGTATACCGGCTGAAGTGCCCGCTCTTTGCACGAATTCATTTATAAGAAAATAAAACATTATTGATATAATAGCTGAATTGTAAGGAGAGCAAAGCCAAGTGCTCGATAATGTTTTAAAAAATATAAAATTATTTTTTTTAAATGGTTGCTCAAATTATAATTAGTTTTAAGCGAATTGTAATTTTAAGCCTCACAGAATTAGCATTTATAATTGATATTAAATAATGAACAATAATATAAAATTCCGATTAGGAATAATTGTATTATTTTTAATATTTAAAGTGAAAAGACTTCAACATGTTTTAACCCGGGAGTAGGCACGCACTGGATACGGTCGAGCGGGGTTATTGAGTCACCCCAATCCTTTTTTTTTATAATTATTTTATTGTACACGATACAAATCGTGATTCCAGTGAATAATTTAATTAAGAGAATATTTACTTACCTACTTACAAGGACTTTTCAATTTTTCTTTGGTAACAAATAAACAGTTTTGCCAGAATTAACGATTTCGTAATCTGTGTGTCCCGCGCGACCACTTCCGGGTAAAAAGTATATCCATTATGATAATATGTATGTTACTGCTAAAAGAATTGTGTAAAACGTTTTTCGATATGCTTTATATGTTTGAAATTACTCATAAAAGTAAGAGAGTCTCCGTGTTTTTCCAAATATCATAAAACACTTTTGCATGGAAAAAAGCGCAACATAGAAATACATTACTTACAACTTCCCTAAATGAGAAACAAACACACATAAGAGAGGGGTCACAACTTGTGAAGATCCCCTTGGATCTCACTTTGAGAACGAGAATAATTTGGAGTCAGATAAGAGCCAGTAGCCATTTTTATAAATAACTTCCTTTATTTGGTTATTTTTCCCAAATAGAATCAAAGACTTTTAATAACAAATAAATCAAATTAGCTATATGAGGTTTAAAAGGGACTTTCCTTTAAATTAACTTAAATATCTAATGATCCAATTAATTAACAATTAGAATATCGATCACACAGAGATTACCGCGATAAGAGATCCCAGATTTATATTCAATAATGTTCCTATTGAACATTTAACTTTAATCTCACTCCTAATATAAAACTTTAATTATAAATCAATATTTACCACACTGCAGCTCAGCTCTTCCTGAGATTTATCCACCTAGAAATCTTCAATATTAAATCTTTAACTTCACCGTTATACCTTCCTGCTTCAATCTCTCTCTCCTACTGCTTTTTATTTTACTATTCCGTTTGACTTAAATACCTTATCTAATCTGCATAACAAGGAATCCTGTCCTCTTTTTGGAGCTGATTGGAAATAGGTAGGGGAATTAAATTTCCCTAAAAAAGACGACTCAAAAGGTTAGTGATAAAGTTCCGTATAGGTTTGTCACAAACTAACTGTACCAATAACTTAGAAGGTCAAGCAGTTTACAGCTATAATGTGCAGTATTTCAAAAATAATGACAGTGATGAATTTTTTATGTTCCTAAATTTTTTCAGTTCTGGGTCTGGGATCATTTTTTTCTCTGAAAGAGTAGTATGTTAGATTTTTTTAAAAAGAAAGCGTAGTAAAAAAAAACCTATCATCATGGGATTTCAGCAAATCTAATCAAAGTTTTTTTATTTGGTTATAGGATCAAAGGTAGCTAATTACGTATTGAAAAAGTTTTTAGTTTTGATGACTTAATATCACGCGCGCCCGTCTATAAATTTTATCAGAGTAAAAGTGCATTTTTTATTACGTCTGAAAGTATTTTGTTTTAATTCATTCCAGTTAATTAATTATTTTTGAAATCTTTTATTTTCAATATGCTCGCGCCCCCTTCGTAAGGTTATCGCGGCCCCCAGGGGAGAGCGCCCCACAGTTTGAGAAACACTGCCATTATGTGTTTATATATGTCATGTTTTCTTTTTTTAAAAATCAAATTCTCACCAAATTTATTCTACAGGGCTAAATAAAAGGATTGAGGTGGTGTTTTCAGAATTAGGGACAGTTATAGAGGCACCAGTGGCGTACATTGAGAGCAGTGCTCTTGGCGCGTCAATATTGCTTCATAATACCATCAAAAAATACCAAATTACCTAATTCTCAAGCCGATTTACACCCCCACGCAGGAACACTTCCACCTCCATGGTTCATTGATCCAACTAGATTCTTCTAATTAAGTTTCAGAAAATTCAACATTGACAGCAAATTGATTGGAATGACAGAAAATCCAACATTATTGGTTTCGATGGACGCATAATAGTTCGTAAACGATAAAATGAGGGATTTTATCCCATGAATTAATGTGGAACAAGAACTCCTCCATCTCCATACTGAAGCATGGAGGTGGAGTTGTTTTTGCATGAGGATGTAAATCGGCTTCAGGATTAAGTAATTTGGTATTTTTTGATGGTATTGAGAATCATGAGCTCCATTTAATTATTTTAAAAGGAATTTTTTTAAAAATTATCCATCCCAAATTTGGATATTGGCGACGACTTTTTTTTTAAACAGGATATAAGGACGCCAAGCGCACTGCTCTCAATGTGTCTCAATGTAGAGACGCTGCTGGTGTCTCTATAACTGTCCCAAGTTCCGAAAACACCTCCTCAATCATTTTATTTAGCCCTGTAGAACATATTTAGTGAGAATTTGTTAAAAAAAAAGAAAACATGTTATATAAACACACAATGGGAAGTAAAAACAGTAGTCACAGAATCATGGAGGAAAATCGATGCGAAGTTTACGAGAAAAACTGATTAAATCTCTACCAAGACGTTTAAAGTTGTTGTGGACACTAAAAGATAATCCTATTAAGAACTAAATTAAGAAAAAAAATACAATATTTAAAGCTATGTTGAGATTTTTGTAAAGTGTACGAAGACTTTAGTGGCATAATTTTTAATAGCTTTCGGATTATTAATTTTTAAAAATAATAATTATACTATTTTTAAAAAATTAATTATGTCATTCCATTAAGAACAAGTACCAAATATCATAAAAAAATTACAATTTCAAAATATTACTTTTTATTAGTAGAAAGCATTAAATTTTATAGGAAATTGAAAGTGTACGAATACTTTTGTGGGCCACTGTATGTGAGTGCATATGTATATAAACACACACACACACACACTGTACTCCAGATTTCCGAATATAAGCCGATTCGTTAATGAGACGAGAGTGCCTTTTTTTTCTTAAGTACTTAAAAATCAAAATTAGTACAGAATTCAAACTGGAAAAAAAGTTCCTGTAAAGTTCCTGTAGTCAAATAGGTCTTACTGCGGTTAGGAAAATGTTGGTAAGCGGGAGGAACATTTTCGTATCAATTTGCTGTAAAATAAAGCGCTAACGCAATAATTTCATTTCTGGTAACTATTTAAAAGCAAATTCGTTTTTTTTCATTCATTTGTTATCTTGTGTGCGAGGGTCACTTTGAAATTTTTCAGATACTCCTCGGAATTTATACTTACAAAATTTTAGGAGTGTTCAAAGTAGTCTCCTCCAGCACTTTTGTAGAATTTTCCGCAGATTAAAGGCTTCAAACCATTCTTTTTTTGAAATTAATGAAAAAAAAAAGGCATTTATAGCCACATCAATAGCCTTCTGAATCAAAACGATGTCCACGTAAGTTATTTTTTAGATTAAAAAAATATCCAAAAATAACGCATAGCTAGATCCGGAGAATAAGGTGAATGTTCTGTCACCTTAATTTGTCTTTGTTTAAGAAACTCAACTGTGTGTGTTAATCCGGCTGTGTTGGAAGATGCATTGTCATGGTAAGTCCCCTAACATTAACTTCTTGGAGAATTTCTGGAAGACATTTAGTTGTATACCAGTTTGCTGTTACTGTCTTCTATCCTTCTAACTCGATGACTTTGACCAATCCCGTAGAAAACGGAATACCTTACTTCAGTGTTTCTCAAACTTTCAATGCTTGCGACCCAATTTTTAATCACAATTTTTATCGCACCCCCTCCATACAATAACAATGAATTGATTTCAAAATTAACTTACTTTGATGCTAAAGTTACAATATGACGTTAATTATAAACCGTACAAATGATCAAGATAGGTACTAAATTTTGTGTACAATTTGGTAAATAGCAAGCCCATGGGAGTCACTAATAATTATTAATCTTGTTCATAACTTAGTATTGATAAATTAATTATAAAATACATTGTGCAGTACTGATAACTTTATAAGTGTATTGTATCAATGTAAATGTGTATTTTACTTTTATTATGTCAGAAGGAATTTTGTTTCAGTAAATTTACAATTTTTAAATTTTTTATTTTCGACTTTTTGATATGCTCGCCCCCCTTGAAAGATTATCACGGCCCCCAAAGGGGGCGCGCCCCACAGTTTGAGAAACTCTGCCTTACTTTTTTCGTTGCTTTTTGTCTTTTCATCATTGTTGATGTGGGATCATCTTCAAAGACCCATACTTTGCTTTCTTGAAGTGTTGGAACGTCAAAAAAACGGTACGTAAGTTTCATCACCCGTTAAAATTTTAGAAATGATATGGTGGCCACCATCATTTAGCAATTTAAGGGTTTCTTTACTGATTCTGACACGCTCCTCTTTTTGGTGCTCTGTTAGATTATGGGGAACCCAACGGCAAACTTCTTTTTTATATGTGAATAATTTTGAATGAATAATTTTGTGTATGGCTGTGTATCCGATTTTAAGTTTCTTCTGTATCATTTGGTAGGTACAGCGATTATTTTCCATTAACATTTTTCGTATGGCAGACACATTAAACGGGATTACTGCCGACTGCGATCTTACTGTGTGTTCTTCATCTTGAAAAGAATTGCGACCTCTGCAAAATTCCATAGACCATTTGAATACAGGAGCACGACATGGAGATTCATCACCAAATGCTAATTGAAGCCGTTGAAAGCATTCCTCTGTATTTAATCCAGCTTTAATACCATAGAGAAACATAGCACGATAATGTTTTCGTGTCAACTCCATTATCTCTTCTGTCTAAAATTTATTTTACGCTAAACAACTTCAAGTAAGTCAGTAAAAAAATCATCTGCTGTGTTAAAATACTTTGTATTTTTTCAAAGTAAACCGTTATTCTTTTTTTTTTGTAACTTCTCGTCCGCGCGTATCTCAAAAATTTCTGAGTTACAGGAGTATGTGTGCTAACCATACATTCTGAACCATTTTTCTTTTCATTAAATAATAAGCGGGAAGAGAAATTTTGAATACAGCACGTGATCGTCGACCAATGCTTTATGCACCTGAGGCAAACAAAATGCATGGTATTAATCATATACATTCAAACAGCCCAATGGGTAAATGTGATTTTTTTCCTTCTTTTAGAATAAAAGTTCCATTCAGAACACTCCAAAAGTTTCATAAGTTTTCATGAGTAATTTGCCTTAACATTGATTATAAACCTTTTCACTAAATAAATTTTTCTTTTTCACCAGGAAAAGAACTAACCGCAGTTTTAATCCTTACTGTAGCAATTTCGGAAAATAACTAATCTCTTAAATATGAATTATTAGCTTTTTGATATGTGAGAGTAGATTTTCGTTAGTAAAAAGAGATGTTTATAAATTATACTTAATATTTCATAATATTTCAACCTAAAGTTTATTTCCAAAAACTATATTCTTAGTAAATGATTAAAGTAGAACGACAAAGAATAGTATTCTTATCTTCTTTTGAAATTAAAAAAAAAAGGTACGAACATTTAAGTGTCTATTTTATTTCGAAAACAAATGTGGATTCTTTTTTATTTTAGACTTGTGTATCAGTCTATGTATAAATTCAATACTTCCTTTGTAAATTCTTCATGAATGCATATAACTATTATTTCTACGTCTTAAACCAGTGGTTCTCAAACTTTCACTACTGGCGACCCAATTTTCAATCATAATTTTTATCGCCCCCCTAAAAATAATAATGTATTGAATGCAATAATAATGCACTTTGACGCTAAAGCTACAATACGATCATAATTATAAACCGTACAAATTAACAAGATATGTATTAAATTTTGTGTATGTTACTTTTAAGTAATATATATTTTTATTATTATTATTGTTTTTTCTTTTTAGTTCCATTCACTATAAAAGCGTGTTTTTTAGTTTGTTTTAAAACTACAATTTATTTTATGATTATTTTTACTATACACGATAAAAATCACTATATATTCCAGTGAATAATTTAATTAAGAGAAAATATATTTACCTACTTTCAAGGACTTTTCAATTTTTCTTAGAAAATTTGAGAAAAAATCCAATAAAACTAAAGAAAATATTCCAAATGTGCATGTCCTTAATAAAGGACATAAATCACAGACACTTTTCGCTAACAACACTGGAACGTTATTTTAACGTTATGTTTCTTTTTTGACACAATTCTTATTGACTTCAAAAAAGTAGTTAGGTATCTTATATTTGGAAAAATCTATAATTTGTATTTTAAAAATATAATATTTATTTAAAATATAACATATATATATATATATTATAATATATATATATATATATATATATATTGTTACGTAGATCCGAGTTCGATGATTTTATGTAAAACAATCACAAAGGAAATAAACAGTTCCTTAAGAGCGATGTGAATTTATTATGGAAAATCCAATCCTTTAAATACAGGATTCAGCAGCAGTATTCACAGGGTAAATATTCGAAGGTCTTCACACCTTCAAAAGCACTCAAACACAATCAGCAGTGTTTAACAATACACGCAAGTAAAAATTATTCACAAGCACAGCCGAGCTAATCGCTAGTCAAAACAATCCTCACTACTCGCCGGTTTAATCCAGACACATCGCCGTACCGGCGAGCATCTTTTTATAGGCGCGGCAGAAACTTCCAGAAATATAACCTCTCGTGTCGATGAACGTGACACTAGTGGAGAGATTTATTTCTTTCTAGAAGATTCCAGAGGGTTTCGAACTCGCCAACTTGGTCGCCAAAGTCGCCAACCTGGTCGCCACAAGTGATGCCAATTTGGTTCTACCGTCAAGATTTCGCCAAGTTCTCATTGAATCGTCATTACAACGTAAGGGGCGGCATTGCTTGTAAATATTACAATTTTAACATGAAATAAATGTAACATAGAGTAATATAAATGCATTAAACACACAAATACAAATTATTTACACTATTTACACAAAATTCGTAACACTATATATATATATATTATGATATAATATATATATATATATATATATATATATATATATATATATATATATATATATATATATATATACAGTCTAATTCTGTACAGACAAGAGATAAGCATTCACCAATCACATTTGAAAAAAACACAAAGACAGTAAAGAGAACATACAATGAAGGACACTAGATTAAAAATTATAAAATGGATGCTGCAGTAGTATTATAAAAATTGCTGACTTAGGACAGCTAATATATAAATTATATAAAAGTGGGGTTGAACATGTCTTTTGGCCAGCCAAGCTTCCCCCTTTATTTAAATAATACTGAGCGAAAACCTATTGAAAGTAATGGATTGGAATATCTAAATCCATTACAAAATAGAGGTAACTTACCTAAAAATTGCACTTGAAAATGTAGAACCCACGTTAAATCTGAGTGCAATAAATAAGTTATTGCCAGATTCTGGATCCTAATGCAGATTCGAAGCATGTGAATGGCTGAAATGTAGCACTTAACAAAAGTATAAAAAGAATAGAAAACAAAAATTAATAAAAGAGTTACGAAAATCCATAACTTTAGAGACACTAGAGTATATATGAATTAAATAATAATAATTATATGTATATAAATATATATATATATATAATATATATATATATATATATATAAATATTAAAATATAATATATATATAATATATATATATATATATATATATATATATATATATATATATATATATATATATATATATTCATTTATTAAATTATAATATACCAGGTTCCACAATTAAACGACCCTACTTCAAAATTGTCTACAGACGAAACTATTGTTCAGAAAGTTGTAAAATGTTGTGTACGACATAAAGAAGGGATGGGAATTTGTTTGAGCGAATAAAAAAAATTAGTTCAAAATTTCGCCTCTAGAGGGCGCTTTTGAATGAAGGCCATCCACAGGACACGGTAACACAATAACTGATACTCATTAAAAAACACAATCTCTAAAATAAACTGCAAATTTTAATTAAACTTCTTCGATGACTAATTTTCAAAGGATTTGCACGAAGGAAGACGAAAATATGCAAATTTTTTCGACGTCACACAGCAACTGTTATAAAAGCAATAAACTTTCATGGAAGATTAGTTTATTTTCATTGTGCTCGGTATTGCTAATCAGAATGTCATTATGTTTACCAGATCGAGCGTTGTTAGTAAAGTTATTCTATCAAAACGATAATTCCGCAATAGTTGCTCTACGGAAATTTCGGACAATAAAGGGGTTGCGAAAAGGTCCATTGTCTGCTAAAAATCTTCGATTGATGGTAACCAAATTTGAAGAAACAGGATCGTTGAATGTTCGTTCTGGAAGAGGAAAAAAACCTGTTTCTGCGGAAGCAATAGAGAAAGTAGCACTTCAGGTGGAAGAGGACAAATCATCCAACGTGCTGGCTAGTACAAGTGTTCGCCGTGTGGAAGAAGCATTGGATCTGCCTCGTTCAACTGTCCAGAAGATCATGCGAAACATCCTTCGTTATTATCCATATCCATACAAGCTTCAATTTGTGCATTAATTGCTTCCACATGATTTCAAGACTCGACATCTGTTCTACTGCAGTTTCTTGCTCGTTTGGAAGTTGATCCAGAATGGCCTTGGAATATCCTCTGGACAGACGAAGTCCACTTTCATTTGGACGGTTCGGTGAATACTCACAACTGCCGAATTTGGGAAACAGACAATCCGCATTCCACCTTACGAGTTCCGCTACACTCACCAAAAGCAACGGTGTGGTATGGGTTTTCTTGTGGTATGGGTTCTTTTATTCTTGGCCCGTATTTTTTAGAGGAATTAGGTGCTGGAGGTCCAGTAACATGTTCTATCACTGGACAGCGATATGCATCGTTATTACGGAATAAAATTATTCCAGATCTGCAAGCACGTCAGTGCCTTTCACGCATAATTTTTATGCAAGATGGAGCTCCTCCATACATTACACGTTGTTTTACGGACGTTCTCAAAAATCACTTCACAGAAGAATGTGTGATCAGCCGCCAATTTCGTCATCTGTGGCCTCCCCGATCTCCTGACCTCAATCCACGTGATTTTTGGCTTTGGGTCCATTTAAAACAGCTGGTAAGTTGTGATCAACCAAAAACTTTACCTGATCTCAAAGACAGTATTTCACGACATGTTCTTAACATTTCCCAGAACACACTGCGGTCAACGGTGGAACATGCTATCTTAAGATTTCAAATAGTAGCTGAAAACGATGGTCATCATCTTGAGCATTTATTGTTGTAACAAAATTTGTAAACTGTTATATATGTATGCTAAATATGATTTCCATTAAAAACGCCCTTTAGTAGTGAAATTTTGAATTAATTATTTTTTTCGCTCAAACAAATTCCCATCCCTTCTTTATGTTGTACACAACATTTTGCAACTTTCTGAACAATAGTTTCGTCTGTAGACAATTTTGAAGTAGGGTCGTTTAATTGTGGACACCTGGTATATAATATATATATATATATATATATATATATATATATATATATATATATATATATATTAAAATATAATATATGACTTTAGTCTCAAAGGTATTTCTCAGATTTGATAACTAATTTAACTTGTAAAATTTTCCCACACACAACTGATTTAAATTATTTAATTATTTTATTTATTTCTTGAGTATAGATCTGTTGATATTTTATTGAATTTGTATAAAATATTCTCGTTTTTTTTAAATTTATTTTTGAAGTTATAATTTCTTAAAGCGCATTTTGGTAGAGAGGCAACTTGAATGATGCGTTTTAAAAAGCCAAGCATTATTACGCTAGGGTTTGCAATGCTCGTAACAATGGGTTGGAATTTTCCGTAACAATGTAAAGTCCTTCAACAAAAAAGACTTAAAACAATGGCAAAATTTGGCTTAAAAGATCGGTTTTTACCCAAGCTGTAATTTCATGACGTTGCTCTATTGGCTGTATTAATTTTGTTTAAAAAATAGTCGGTTATTAGTAACTTCTTTAGGCGCGTTTTTCTGAACAGTGAACTTGAATGAACATCAAGATCGGGTTTGTAACACTCATTCGGCTTTTTTTGTCATTGTTGTAATAATGCTATTGTTACAACAATGACAAAATTTGGCGTCGAAAATCAGTTTTCAGCCAAACTGGAATTTCATGGCATTGCTCTATTGAATGTATTAATTAACTTGGTTTAAAAAATAAATGATTTTAGCATGTGATTAATATTATTAAAATATAATATATTATTAAAATATATAATTAAAATATATTATTAAAATATAATATATTATTAAATATATTATTAAAATCCAATCTATTCAATGTTTACATTTTTTACAAATTTCTATGGATTTTCTTGGATTTAAATTCCAAAAAAAAAAAAAAAAAAAAAAAAGTTACAACTATTTTTCAAGTAGTTTGGTACATTGTATACCTTTCTCAACACTGCCAAGTTAGACTAGGATGAAATATTATAAAACTTTTTAAAAATCTTTTTGGAATTTCGTAATTTTGAGCATTTTCTATTTTTATGCTTTTTTGCAAATTAAATATTTTAAGAAAAGGCACTTTTCCATTTCAAGGAGCCATAAAAATGCAACGAGAAAAATTGCGGAAATCACCAAATGCCAGTAATAATTAACTGTAATAAACCTACGATAGAATTGACCAGTTTGAGGTTTAGAAAGACAACTTTCTGATTGATTACAACTGATAGTTTTCTTTATTTTTAAAAAAGCGATTTAGAGTGAAAAACTGTGAGAATATAAGAAAACGCTGAAATATTTTCATTGGATTGTATTGTTTACATTTTGGATCTTACTTACAGTGAATGCAAACAAATGTCTAGGTTTTCTTTCCCATACATAATAAAAAAAAACTCTAACTCAGTGGTTTAACAGCCCATGAGGACCAGGGCCTACTGTGCCCATCCCAGAATACGTGACCATTGGGCGCTGAGGTGCATGAGCAAATGTCCCGATCAGCTGGTCAGTCTGAAGCTAGATCCCCAATATTTACTAAGCAAGCTTGGTACTCAATTATCGACCCACAGCAGAAGGGATGAAAGGCTGAGTTGACCTTGCCAGCCCAAGAATAGAACCCGGACCTATGGTGTAGAATCGCGATGTGCTACCACTCGACTGCTGGGCCTCCCCATACATAAAAATAATGAATAAATAATTTTATTTGAGAGTACTAATAATCCCTTTTTCAATTCCCACTATTAGCTCACACTCTCTATTTATTTATTTAACTTAATGGAAATTTCAATCGTTAATAAAACACATTTTGAAGCGCTCAATTTAACTGAAATTTTATACACATGATTTTTTTGGATGACAATGCATTAATTTAATTATAATTAATAAATATTAATTGATTAAAACTAATTATTTGAAGAATTACAAATACAGCCACTTTGGCATCATTTTTAGCGACTTGTGTCAAAACTTGAAAAGGTTTTTTTTCTCATGTTTTAAAGCATTCAGTTGAACTGAAATTTTATATACACGATTGTCTTGGATTACAATACGATATTTAAATGATAATTAATAAATATTAATTACCATTATTTATTGTAGTGACTCTGTCATATGTATATACATATTTACATTAATTATAACTATTTAATAAAATGCAGCTAAAATAAAATTTTTCTTTGTTGATCTAAGAAGGAATTGATTTAATTTTTTTATATTACTTGTTTTTTTCACTTAAGTAACTCCTGAAATAATATTACAAAATTTAAAGTTATCATTTCGATCGTGTGGTCATAAGCACACACATTTTTTTAAAAAATTTTTATTTGTTATTTTTAGCTCGAATTCAGTGGCTTTTCCTCATTCTGAGTAATTTTTCTACATAAATGTATTTTTGTGAGAGATTAATTCTTAAATTTAGATAAAAATAATTACTTTAGAGGTTATTATATTTCCTTTATTTATCTGAGCTTTGAGACTAATGGCAACAATTCTATTAACATTACTATTTTTATTTCTCCCTCAGGGATTATTTTGGAATCAAGATAAAATAAAAAAAAATTTCCGATGTTTTTTTTAAAAAATAGAAAAAAGAAATTCTTATTTGGAAACATAAAGCTTTCATGGGGGGGGGAACACTGTTTTTTTCTCAGTGCAAAAATTAGTTTATTTAGAGGAGGAGATGATCATGGTTTTTTTTTAATAGAAAAAGCATTGAATGAAAAGTTCTTATTAATACGTTGTTGTTGTTACCAATGCCACCTGATCGGCAAAGGCCAAATCGAGGCCCACGAAATTCATCATGGCAAAGGGCTAAGTGACGCCTGTCGTTGGCCGTAGCTTTGAGCACCAAACAGGTGACAACAATTTAGCTCGGTTTCACCCCAATTTAGAGAGAGAACACCCTGGGTGTGGTCGGGGTCTCTCACCTATCTTCCCCTTCCACCAACCTCACGAGAGGACTTGCAGCTCGACGTCTATTTAGAGTACCCCCATGCCACGAAGGCACTAAACATTTACAAACATCCATGTCTTCTCCGGGATTCGAGCCCAGTCCCAACGGCACAGCAGTCAGCGTCGCTAGCCACTATACCGGATGGGCGACATACGTAAATATGTAAATAAACAATGCCTAAAATATGTATTATTTGAAATAATATTTAAAATAAGAGTATTAATTGATAATATTGTAGTAATACGCAAAATATGTAACACACAATACAATATTTTTAAAACATAACATAACCACACATTGTAACAAATCTTATTTTATATATATATATATATATATATATATATATATATATATATATATATATATATATATACATATATATATATGTGCGCACTCTGTTATTGTAAATACATGAAAATAAAAAAGTGTTAAAAAATTATTACAATCGCTTCCTTATCCAGAAACATTTAAGCATTTGATGTTAATGATAGATTAAAACATACAATGGACCCAAGGAATTTATATGTTATGATAAAAGACCGATATAGAGAATGTCAATATTCTCCGGTGAATCTTGACACGTACTAAATACGACGGTGGGGAAGGTCTAATATTTGGTTATCTGATAATACATTCGAATCATCACCAGTACATGTCGGCAAGCATGGATAAATTCTGATGGGGTCGAAATGATCTGCTCATGTTGGTGACAGCGTACAAATATGAGTCCCTGATGTCGATCGTGGACATACAGATGCCGGAAATGTGTTGGAATGGAAGATATCGCGTCTTTTATAAATCAGTAAATAACAAGTAATTACGTCAATTCTTACTTAGATCAACAAAGAAAGTTTTTATTTTTGCTACTTTTTATTAAATAGTTACAATTAATATAACTACGTATATACATATGACAGAATCACAACATTAAGTGGTAATTAATTTTTAATATCATTAAAGTATCGTATTGTCATCCAAAACAATCGTGTTTAAAAAATTTCAGTTCAACTGAATGCTTTAAAATGTGAGAAAAAAAATCTTTTCATGTCATCACGCAAGTCGCCAAAATGGTCGCTAAATCGCCAAAAAATGATGCGAACGTTGCTGTATTTGTAATTGTTTGAATAATCAGTTTTAATCCATTAATTTTTATTAATAATAAATAAATTATTGTATTGTCATCCAAAAGAATCGTTTATATAAAATTTCAGCTCAATCGAGAGCTTTAAAATGTATTTTATTAACGATTGAAAATTCCATGAAGATAAATAAATAAGTAAATAGAGAGTGTGAGCCAATAGTAGGAATTGAAAAATGGAACCGTTAAAGAGCTTTATATCAGAATTTTATTCGTAATTTGTAGCAAAAAATTAATTTTTATAGACGAGATTTCTTTTCAAAACATTCCCCTGAAAGAAAATCATTTGATTGATTGCTTATTAGCATCGCATTTCGAAGTTACGTAATGGTTACAGATGACGAACCTCGAATTCTTAAACCAGGCTCAATTGATGAACACAACATACGAACCGGCACCCCTCTTCCTCTAAACTTCCCCACCGAATGGACTTTGAGCCTGGACAAATTTAACGTTTATCAGTCTAGTATTTCTAATGGGGAGGCTTTATTGGCACCAGGGTACGAACACAAGAATCGACAGAAACAGCAGCGGTCACGAGTTTGTGATCATGACTATTCGACAACAGCGACGGCAATTAAGAGAGAAACAACTTTTTCGAGAAATGTAGGGTTAGGTTAATGCTGCGGTTATGTGGAGAAAAAAAAGTATGATCCGAACTTACCTATGTGGAAAAGATGTTCTGTATCAGGTGTCGGCAACCTATGGCCCAATTCTCAATGGCACTCAGCAATACTCTACAAATTTGTCAATATTTGAGTGGATTGAAGTTGATAACTTTGTAATGGACCTTATTTGACAAACATCTTCAAAATTACCGAGATTTACGGAATTACGAAAAAATTTGAAAGATTCAAAGATAAATTTATAGCTATTTTTTAGATTATTAAATGTCATTGATGAAGATATTTAACTGTTGGAAGAGAGAAAATTGCATGTTCTCTGCTTTCCGTATTTGGTTATATATATCTAACAATAAGTCAAAAATCTTTTCTCATATGCAAAATATTTCGAGTCCACTAAGAAATTGTTTAACAACTGAATGCTCAGAATCGTGTCAAGTTGAAAGCCGTGAATTATACCCCTGATTTTGTGATATGAAAATAGAGTAGTGCGCAAGCATTAGATTCGCATTAAAATTTGCATTTATATTTTTATTTAACTATAATGAAGGGAAATGTTGCATATTTCTTATTTTAATTTTTTTAAATGTTTAAAAGTACTTAATAAATGTACAATTTTTAATTATTTTTTAATTTTGTTGAAAAAATAAATATATTTTATGAAATTTATATTTTTATGTTAAGAAATATCTTTAAATGTGATGCAAAATTAATATATTAATAAAACTGCAAATTTCTATATTACTAAATTCTCTTCTCTAACTCTGCATGTATTGTCACGGGAATCGAAATGTTTCAAACCTGTCCTGCTGTGCGGCACGCTGAATCATATTGGTAGATTGGCTTAGCATGCCAGAGCTAAAAGGTCGCAGACTATTGGAAATTAAAAGATAAATATAGATGGCGCTGCAAATCAGCTAAGACCTTTGTAAGGTCAGTTAAGAGTTACAAGTCAATACATACAATATATAAAAATTCAAACTGAAATTAGGAATAAAACTTTTAACTAGCAACTAACATCGCTTCTTGATAACAAACGTGTCCCCTTATTACGAATGAATGAATGAGCGAAATTAATGTCGCACTGTTCAGTTTCTAGAGGGCTTTTGAAAAAGGACCTCATTATTTTGAACCGTGGTCAAGTGACGAGGACAACACCTGAGCTGGCACTACCCTCTCCTAACTACCACACCACACCAACTGGAGGACGTTTAAGGTATCCGACTACCCTAAAAACATGATTTTTTTTCAAAAATTGGCAAATTTTTTTATGACTTTATGTTATAGACCATTTTATTAACTTAATAACAATACCAAGTACTTCATTTTCCCTCCACTAGAACAAAAACTACAAGTGTTTCAGTAAAAGCAAATGCCATAACTTTACACAAGATGTCAAACTTTAAAATGCGTTTTACTCGAAATGTGTTTTTTTCGAAAAACTCAAACGGGGACCACGATTGCTCAAAAAGTTTTGAAAATAATTAGCTGAAATTTTTTGCTTATGTTCTGCATAACAGTAGAAGTGTTTTGATTTTCAGATTTATCAATAACTGTTTTGTTTCAAAATTTGCAGTTTTTTATGTGAATAAAGTCAATGTTTTTTTAAGCAATTTCGTATAATGACTTAGATAAAGTGCTCTAGTTTTTGTAAAAATTAAAATATCTCTTATCATGAAGATCACTTCAAACAGGAATAACAACGTAACACATCAAAATTGAAAAATTGAGAATTTGTTCATAAAATCTTTGTAGAGAGCGGGCCCCCCGTTTATGTAATTTTTTGTACATTTTTACTAGTTTTTTCCCATTTTAATAATAATAAATTTTTTTCTTTTACCAATTTTAGGATTTTTTTCTTAAAATATACTAAATAAATATAAAAATCTCAAAAAGATCTCTATATCTCCCTTTTTTCAAAAAAAAGTCGCAAGTAGTCGGATACCTTAAGCTCTCGACAGACTTAACGTACATCGCTCCCCTACACTGCTAATGCACTCTTGTAGCAAATTTCAAGCCCTCCCGAATTAAATCCATTGTCAATAGCTAAATTTCACTTTCGACATCGCCAGTATTTACTTGTTCATTATCTTAAACTCATTTAAATCGTCCTTATTCAAAATGCACGAATATCTAAATTTGTGGAATTCGTGCTAGAAAACACACGCACGCACACACACAACGTATGCCAAAATCGAACTAACAAAAGTTCGTGAATCAGAAAACAGTCAAAAACAGTAAAATATTGAAATTTTGAATAATACTTCAACTGTTATGTCTGCATCCATAAAGTCACTGATATGTGCAGTGATGGATTTAGCCTTAAACCCACGAGGCCTTGGCATAAGGTGACAAATTTTTAGGGACGCTAAAATTTTCGAGTTCGCAAAATTTAAAATTGATTTTGTTCGGCAGTAAGACCGAGTTTTAATGCTTCTTTTCTTCTTTTGGCATCTTTAAAACGTCAGTATTAAAGAGTTTAATTATTTTTTAAAATAATTAATCGGGTAATTAGTAAAAATTAAAATATATATCTCACAAATACTTATTAAAATATTTTCGTTAAGTAGAGCATTTATATATTGACTTTAGGTTTTTCATAAATTTTTCGAATCTATTGTTACTATTCGTACATTACTAATTCATTAGTTTTCACTCTGCCTACATACATATATACACTGCTGGACAATTGCTAAGGACGGATAACACTATCATCCATAGCAACCACAAAATGAAAGGAAGCAAAATGTGGAAAATTAGAATAAGTGCGGGATATTATTAAGAAGTATGAGTATGCAAATTTTTTTTCCACGTCTGTTCATCACGTGATAGCGTTCATAAGAGCTTTAAAGGTTTTGACGCGTGTGGACAGTTGTTGTTTCAAGTCAAAGTTTTACAGGAAAGATTTAATAGACGAACTGAAAATTTTTGGCGTGTCTTCCCGACATCACATAGATGATTTTATGCGTGGCCGAATTATTGGAAAGATCGAAGAAGGGCGAAAAATAACAGATGTTGCCAGGGAGTTCGACATCGCTCACAGCGTTGTTTCACGGTTGTGGAAGTCATTTAAAACTACTGGACTGTGTAGTAGACGGCACGGGGGAGGTCGTGTTAGAAGTACGACGCCTGCAGAAGACAGATATATCGTCCTATCAGCAAAAAGGAACAGGCGCACCACAGCTCAGCAGGTGGTAAATCAGTTTCTTGCTGCCTCAGGAAAGCAGATCTCCCGAAAAACTGTTGCCAGACGTTTGAGGGGAGGAGGACTATACGCACGCAGACCTGTTTGTGTGTGTCCCATTGACCAGACAGCAACGTGTGACAAACCTATACGGAACTTTCACACTAACCTTCTGAGTCGTCTTTTTTAGGTAAATTTAATTCCCTACCTATTTCCAATCAGCTCCAAAAAGAGGACAGGATTCCTTGTTATATGCAGATTAGATAAAGTATTTAAGTCAAACGGAATAGTAAAGTAAAAAGCAGTAGGAGAGAGAGATTGAAGCAGGAAGGTATAATAATGAAGTTGGAGATTTCTAGGAGGATAAAATCTCAGAAAAAGCTGAGCTGAACTGCAGTGTGGTAAATATTGATTAAAGTCTCATTAAAGCTTTATATTAGGAGTGAGATTAAAATTAAATGTTCAATAGTAATATTGAATATAATTCTGGGATCTCTTATTGTGGTAATCTCTACGTGATCGATATTCTAATTGTTAATTAATTGGATAATTAAATATTTAAGTTAATTTAAAGGAAAGTCCTTTTTTAAACCTCATATAGCTAATTCGATTTATTTGTTATTAAAAGTATTTGATTCTATTTGGGAAAGATAACCAAATAAAGAAAGTTATTTATAAAAATGGCTACTGGCTCTTATCTGACTCCAACTTATTCTCGTTCTCAAAGTGAGGTCCAAGGGGACCTTCACAACCGTACTGCCCGTTTGCAATGGTGTCGTTAGCATCACAATTGGACTGAACAGGACTGGGCATGCGTACTATTCTCAGATGAGAGTAGGTTCAGTCTGTCATCGGATCGTAGACGCCAACTGATCTGGCGCGAGAGTGGTACTGCTTATCGTCCAGAAAATATCCAGGAAAAGGACCAATATCCGACATGCATTATCATAGTGGGCCGGCATCATGATCAATGGCCGCACGCGCCTACATGTGGTTGCGAATGGGACTATGACGGGCCAACGATACATTGATGAAGTTCTACTTCCTCATGTTCGTCTTTTCCGTGGTGCTGTCGGTGATAAATTTGTTTTTATGGACGACAACGCAACATGTCATCGAACACTCGCTGTTCAGGATTGTATAGACAGAGAGGGTATTCAACGTCTCGTATGGCCAGCGCGTTCTCCAGATCTAAACCCCATTGAAAATGTGTGGGATGCTTTGGGGAGGCAAGTTGCTGGTCGAAACTATCCTCCGACAAATAAGAACACCCTCATCCGTGCACTCACAGAGGAATGGGATAAATTGCCTCAACAGCTGCTGGATAATGTTGTGCAAAGTATGGCACGACGTGTGGAATGTTGCATCACACTCCACGGTGGACATATCCCGTACTGATACCTTTCTTTAAGGTGCCTGCTGACTTTTAGATGCATTGTTCCATTTCTCCGTACGCAGATCAAATGAACATTTTTTTTCTTTCAGATGTTTCACAGCTTTTCTACTTTCCAGAACAATAAATATTCTTTGTTCTAATGTCTGAACAGTGTGGCAACTATATTTTATCCTACTAGGCCTCATGACTCACTTAATGTTATGCTACATAGCAATTTGTGATACGTCCTTAGCAATTGTCCAGCAGTGTATATACACTGCTCAAAACAATTAGGGGAGCAAGCAAAAAAGTGAAGAAAAACATGTGAGACAGCCACGTATTGGCATACAATGCATAGTACACGCGTATCAATGCGCAATACAGAAAAAAGGCGTAAAAAAATTTGGAATTAAGCTTTAATTCTTTGAAAATATGGAAAAAACATGAAAAGATGATTTAGGGCAACAATTTGGTTACATGTAAACGATAAAAAAAGGTACTGTTTAGACATGATGCATGAGTTTTAATAGGGCATGTGGTCTCCTCGAGCAGCTAAGACTACTGCACACCTGTTTGACATGGATGCGATGAGGTTATCGATCAGACTTTGGGGAATACTGTTCCACTCTTCAAGAAGTGCAATCTCCAAGTCTCGGACAGTAGCAGGCGGCCTTGGTCACGCAGCAATGCGTCGTCTGAGTATGTCCCAAACATGCTCGATTGGATTCAGGTCAGGAGAGCACGTTGGACATTCCATACGCTGTATTGTTTCAGCTTCAAGCATGTTCTCCACCAGACGAGCTCTATGCGGTCGGCCATTATCATCCTGGAAAACAAAGGAATCTCTAATGGCTCCAGCGTAAGGGATGACATGAGGTCGAAGTATCTCGTCTGCATACCTTTGGCCCGTCAAAGTGCCATTCCGAATGATATGCAGGTCCGTACGTCCGCCTATGCTGATTCCACCCCATACCATCCAACCAGCTCTTCTGTATTGTGACCTTTCACGAACGAATGCGGGGTTATTTCGAGTGCCCCTGTCCCTCCATACAAGAACACGTCGGGTGTCGCACTCTAGACTGAATCGGGACTCGTCTGTAAACAGCACTTGGCTCCAATCATGTTGCTCCCAATCTCGATGTTCAGCAGCCCATCTTCTTCGGGCCGCACGGTGGCGTGGGGTCAACGGAATGCAGACCATTGGCCTACGTGCATAGAGCCCTCCCTCATGAAGCCGATTAGGTACTGTTTGGCTGGACACCCTTCGTCCTGTTGCCAAGAGCAACTGTCTTTGCAGCTGCGTAGCATTCTCTGTTCTGTTACGATGGGCTGTTAACTGTATATACCGGTCATTAGTTGATGTAGTGGTGCGTGGCCGACCTGCCCCTGGTCGACGTCTAACATTTTCTGTTTCTTGGAATCGATTCCACAGCCTTGCAACAACACTTCTGGCGACTCCAACAGCATCCGCGACACTACGTTGTGTTTGCCCGGATTCCAGTCTGCCTATAACACGCCATGCCATGGGGGATTCCGGTAAATCACGTTGTTGAGACATTCTCAAGTAACCTTGTCTCAAAAAAAAAAAAAAAAAATACTGCGCAATCGAATTTCGCAGTTACGGCAATAAAACAGACGTTTCTGCAACATCCCGATTTCTGCCCTTATCTCCTTTTTCTGGTTTTTGACGTCATGAACTTTGATTTGCATATAAAGTTTTCTTCTTCTGTTTCGTGGTAGGCTTTACATTATGGATGATTCATTTTATGTTACTTATTGGTATACATCTTTGCTTACTTATGTTAAAATCATGTGCTCCCCTAATTGTTTTGAGCAGTATATATATATATATATATATATATATATATATATATATATATATATATATATATATATATATATATATATATATATATATACATATTGTACCGGGTGGGCAAAAAGTCCGTAAAAATTTTAAAAATTCATAAAATCCGGAGAAATGAACGAAAAAAGAAACTGTTTGCAGGATCAGCATTAGTATGTCACGGGATTTTTTTTAAGCTAGAAAAAAAAAATAATTCGAAAATCATCCGGTAGGCGGCGCTGATGTACGCAAATCAAAGAAACAATGCATACATAATGAACAGAAAACTTTCACAACTTTATTACACCACATGACCACCACCACAGGGGAGAAGACATTCCAGGCGAGTGACAAATCCAGCAACGGCAGAGTGCAACACGTCTGGATGTATGGAGGATACTTCTCTGCGGATCGCATCTTTCAGTTCCGACAGACTTGATGGACCGGATAGATACACGCGAGATTTCAAATATCCTCACAACCAGAAGTCTGCCGGTGTTAAATCTGGAAACCGAGGAGGCCATGGGTACCTCCAGCGCCTGCTAACGATTCTGTCTTCCTCGAACGTCTGTATCAGGAATGCCTTAACCGGGTTAGCAGTGTGACTGGTTGCTCCATCCTGCATGAACGTGACATTCGCAATCTGACCTCGTTGAACTAAACATGGCACGACAGTCTCCCGCAGAAGCGTTAAATAACGCTGAGCATTTACCGCTTCCGTTATCCATCCCTTTACTGGGCACTGCGTTTCAAAGAAGGGTCCTATGATAAATGAACCCGTGAAACCACACCATGCTGTCCCTTTTGGGGAATGCAATGGCTTCTGTGTGTACTCACGTGGATTAGAGGTCACCCAAATGGGACAGTTATGGTTGTTAACGTCACCATGAAGCGAGAAATGTCCTGTTCCATTTTAGAGAAGGCCCACTTCGCAAATGCTTCCCTCTGTGCGGTATCTGCTGGCAAAAGTTCATGGCACGATTGCAATTTGTATGGGTACAGCTGGAGGATTCGACGAAGAATATTGCGGACAGATGATGGTGGTAAGCCCAATCGTCTGGCAGCTTCACGAGCACTGTTGGTCCCTGAAGCTGCTTCGGACGCAATCGCTTCCATTTCGACAGCAATGCAGGGTACACGTGCTTCTTTCAAGCATGGTCGTCCGGCTTGTGCTCGATCCTCCAACTTTCCTGTTTCCTCAAAACGTTTAACAAACTTTAAGAGAACTGCAGGTGTTAAAGGGCCTTTTCCACTCTTCACATTTTTCTGAACTCGGAATTTACGCAAAGCAATGGTCGCTGACTCCTCGTTCATGTAAAATAACTTCACCAACAAAGCTTTATCCGGCGCACTGAGCATCCTTGTTCACATTCACTGTATGTAATGGGAAATGAATGTGGATTCATTGAGAGCAAAGGTTTTTATAGCCGTCTAATTTGCATATTTACACTACAGACGCTTGTAACAGTGCCACCTACCGGATGATTTTCGAACTATTTTTTTCTAGCTTAAGAGGTCTCAGGGGTGTTAAATTTCTCTAGAGGTCTTAAATATAAACGATTTTCAAACGCGTATAATATTTTTAAATTTAAATTAAATGATTCGAATCTTTTACTTATTGTTTAAAATAGAATGGGGCTTCAGAAAAGCATAAAATGTTAAAAATATAATAATAATTTTAAAAGTCATAAGCATATGAAAATTATATAATAAATATTAAGTATTTTTTGCTTTGCGCACGCTATTTTTAAAATATTAGCCTCTGATGTATAAAACTTTATAGAATTATACAATGCATCATACTCTTTAAACCCTACTTAATTTTAGTATTATATATCTTTTGTACTTCAAAATATTTGTAAAATTTTGCAATTTTTTAAATATTTTTTAAAAATGTATAGTTTTTATTTTTTAAAATATGTAATTCTATATTCTATTTATATAAAAGTAGCTACAAAGAATTAGGAATACATTTGTCTTTATAAATCAACTTATATAGCTAGTAATTAAACCTACTCTTTTAGAAAATAGCATGCGCGACGTAAAACTTAATAAATATTTCTTATAGAAAAATTTCTTATTTTATATGCTTATAATTTTTAAAATTATGATTATATTTTAAACATTTTATACTTTTCTGAAGCCCCATTCCTGTATAAGTAAGGTGTAAAAGATTCGAATTATTTAACTTAAATTTAAAGAAATTATACCTGTTTAAAAATTGTTTATATTTTCAGACCTCCAGAGAAATTTAACACCCCTGTGACCCCTTAAAAATCCCGTGACATACTAATGCTGATCCTGCAAACAGTTTTTATTTTCGTTCATTTCTCCGGATTTTATGAATTTTTAAAGTTTTTACGGACTTTTGCCCACCCGGTATATACATATATACATATTGTAGATATATATACGTATATATATTGTATATATATATATACATATATACATATTGTATATATATATATACGTATATATATATACATATTGTATATATATATACGTATATATATATATATATATACATATATACGTATTGTATATATATATACATATTGTATATATATATATATATATATATATATATAAGTATATATATTGTTCAAATTTTCCATCATTAATAAAATACTTATTCATGCACTCAAGTACAAATACATTTTTTTAAACTTGTAATGGATGACACTTGATGTTAATACAGTTTTTTCAAATAAATATTAATACATTAATTTTTTTTAATTAATGAGCAATAGTAAAAAACAAAATAAAAGCCAAACACCATATATAAAAAGGAAAATGTAGCGCAGGGGTGTGGGTATTACGTCGATCGCGATTGACCGGTGAACCGCCGATACATCTTGGGGTGACCGCCTGAAGATTTTAGTAGTTAGTAATTATAAACGGAAATATTCAAGATTGGCAGAATTATGTAGACTATATAAGTCTTCTATTGACTATAGTAACGAAACTAACTTTATATAAAAATATTTAGATAACAAGTAATATAAAAAAAGTTTTTTTAAGTCAATTCCTACTTAGATCAACAAAGACCTTTTCCTACCTCACCACACCTACGACAATGGGCATTGGCGCACACAAGACTTTTTCAAGGATGGGGAGGGGGGGATCCAGGGTCGTAAGTCTACCATTCTGGTGTCATACCACAATACGCCACCAAACATATTCTTTTAATTTTGTAGATTGTCGGGAACAAAAAACGGTAAAAAATAAATTGCTAAATAAATACTGAGCATTAAATAATAAAAAAAATTATTAATAACAATTACTTAATGAAGTTTATCTTACTGTATACATGGAATTGAAATAAATCGGTAAAAAAAAATCAAGCGCTGTGGGAGACAGTCCGGACCAGTGCCCCCTCTTTGTGTGCACCACTAACATTGGATGGATCGCAACAGATTGAAAAAATTAGAAGAATATCGCGCCCTGGAAAAGTCTGCCCACCCCTGCTGTAGTCTAATGTATAGCGTGCTGGACTTCTAATCCAACATGATGAGTTCGAATCCTACCTGGTATGGCCTAATTTCTGAGAATATGATTTCTTTTTACTATACTATTTTATTGAAATATATAGAAACGAAACATGATATACACAAATATATAGAAACGCCATATATAGAAAATAAAATGGAAAATTGTAGGGAAAATCACTTTCTATTTTGTCACTTAATATTGTGATTCTGTTATAAGTATATACATACTTGTATTAGTTGTAATTATTTAATCAAAAGTAACTAAAATAAAACGTTTCTTTGTTGACCTAAGTGGGAATTGACTTAATTTTTTTATATGACTTGTTTTTATATATAAGGGCGCCATCGAACCTAAATCCGTCACTGAGTGGAACAGATGGAAACTTTTGTCTGAGTGGGCTATTTCCAAAATAAAGATTTAAGTTTTAAAAATGCATACAAAATGTATTGATGATGAGGAAATTTATAATAATTAACTCAACTCTGTGTACAAAGATGTTAAAAAAAATATGTGTGAAAGTTTTTTACTGAAACAGTGAGTCAACGCCGAGTTTGATTTGGAAACTAAGTAAAAAAAAAGAAGAAAAAGAAGCTACTTCTACCGGAACAGCCTCCATTGCTTGATTCTCCCAACGAAGCATATAATCTGTTGCGAAGGAAGACAGTGATAGATCTGCCCACACGTACGAAATGAAAAACTAGTTCCTCTGCTATGATTTTTTCTTCTTCATTGTTTGTACCGTACGCTTCGCTTAAGCTGGCTTCATTCTTAAATGTTTTTCGAAAGTATGTCACACGTGTCAAAAAGAAAAAAAAAGTTTGGATTAACGTATATAATGCTATGATTACCTCGAAAAGGGAATGAAGAGTATTTTTCCTTTTAATCCCTCTGAATTAAAAACTTAATTAAATGATAATTTCTTGATGTAAAGATTTGAATGGAGAAATTGTAGAAGTGAGAAAAATTTGATACAAATTTTTTTTGAATGAACTGTATTCAACAGACAGATTAACATAAAGATGTCACACAATTTATGTATTTGGATAAAATATAGAGAAATTGCGTAAATTTACAATATATTTCTATCAGTTGACCTTTTTTAATATTAACTATGTTGCCTTGGTAACTCCTTAAAACGGGTTAAGATATTAGTTAAACTAAATTGTACCTATATTTTAGTTGTTGCTTCATCTATATTTCAATATAAAAATACATATTAGAAAATAAAATGAAATACGTTTAACTCGAAAACGTTTGAGACGAAATATCGGTTAACACGAAATAATACAAAGGGCCCGACAAACTATTATGTATTTTAATGCATATTTTTCTCTCAACATGAAATAAAAATCTCTAAACTTGAAAAGATTTCCCTCCTGGTAATGAACAAAATACGGAAAACAGCAGCCACACAGGTGAGATTTAAGAGGAGCTTGAAATGAAAGAGAGGTGGTTTCACATGTTTCGTAGAAAGGAGGCTAACTTGGCTTTGAATTACCCTCGGAATAGCTCGTTTCAGGAGCCAATTTCGTTCATCTGAGCTACTTTCACCCTCCACCCCCTACAAACAAAACACAAAAACATTTCATCTCTCACCAGTTGACTTTGGAATTCCGTGACGAGTATACCACAATGTAATTAAAGATAAGTGAGAGAGAGAGAGAGAGAGTGTGTGTTCGTTTCTTGTTTTTTTTTCTAATTTAGCACAAATTTTTTTGAGCACTCAGGTAAACATTTTTATACAGTTGAAAATGAGCCATTGATGGCTCAGTAACATAGAGATGAGTTTCTCTGACCTTTTCTAGTCCCTTATGCTGCTCAAACAGAGAGCTTTTTTATACTTAACGATAGTATTAAGCTTTATCGTGCTCTGATAGAGTCCCATTTCTTTTTCAATGAAAGCATCCTTCGAGTTAACTAGCCAGCATATTTCCCAGGCATGTATCCAATAGATCTTGATTTTTATATTTTAAGAAGAAGAATTGTAAATCACACACATTCACATATAGACTGTAGAAGAACTATAAAAGCTGAGAGGGTTTTACTCCTATAGGTTAGAGCAGTATTCCCCCACCTTTTTATCGCCGCGGACTGGTCAACGTTTGTTAATTTTACCGCGGACTGCTGATGAGGAGGACGTTGATTGTTTATATTTTAGACTGTTTTGGTTTAATAATTAATAAGGCATTCGCCCTTGAGTGTTGCCTTACATCTAATTTATCCTCGTGACATAGGGGTGTGGAGTGAATGAAGAACCAGGCATTGCCATAATCTTAGTATCCCTTTATTAAGATCTTAAGTTAAACACTATACAAATATAATATTTATATTTTAACTCAGAGGATCTGAAGTGAAGAAACACACAATGCGTATTACCAAATAAGCGCGATCCTGACCACTATAATTACTTTACCGCTTACTCGTAACCTCTGTTTATACACAGTTCCTAATATTTAGTAGAACTGTCCTACCTCTATATCCTAGATAGAAGCAACACTCTCAAATCCTCAATGTCGTTTCCTTATCTCGCGTGGAATAGTATCCACCTTGACTTGAACTCCGGAATATCGGCTTACTTCAGCTTACGCGCTTAAACTCAGACTAGCATAATCACTTCCCAAAAGGCCACATTGCTTACGCTAAACTTCTACTATTTAAAAGATTCTTACTTTGCATAATCACGCTTCGCTTCTGGATTTCGTTGGAAAGAATTTGCCTTTTTCGGCCCCAAAGAACCCAAGAGGATAATTAATAGAAAGCGCGATGAGCCCGTCACAAATTTTAATTTAATTGTATTTTTTCGTGACTTCAGAATAAAATATAGCTATACCAAAAATGTGATTTACGAAGGAATATAAAGTGATTTTCATAAAAAGTAGCCCAAACCCAAGAAAATATACCACAGTAAATAAAAGGGAAATGATTTAATGTTTCTTGTGCGGAGACCGGTAGTATTTGATCCACGGACCGGGAGCTGGAGACCACTGAGTTAGGACACCTCTCAATGTAGATAATATATCATATAGATAACTCTTTGATTATCTCATTAATTTGTGAAACTCTATTAAGTGACATTACTTTTCGTCAAGGAAAAATATTTATTCGGTTTATCAAAAATTTTTTTAATCTGGTTTTCATATATTCTTGTTCATTTTTATAATGTGCTCGAAAAATGCATTTTTTTCGCTTCTCGATAATTGGATAAGGAATAAAATTAAAATGTTTCACGCTGGGTTTTTTTCCTCATGTTTTATATCTATGCATCATGTACGAACAAACGAAACAGTTCTAGATCACCAAGTTTCGAGCTAAAACGTGGTATAAATGGCTCTGAGTGAAGTATTACATAATAAGGTAACAATGTAATTTTATTAAAACTAATTAAATAATTTAAATATTTGGCACAACATATATTTTCTCAAATACGTAACTTTTTTCACATAACAATAATTCATTAAAAAGGTAACGAAGAGTAATAAAAACCAATAAACAATTTTAAAAAAAACAGAGGGTATTTTGTCGAGTGTTCGATTTTAAAGCAAAATATCTATTGATATATATAATTGCATTTCCTCAAGTACAGTAAACATTTACTTCAATTGTTACTTTTTTTTTTAAATAAAATGTCTGAAACTCGTTAAAAAATGCAGCCAATTTTATTCTTTTTTTAAGGCTGTTTTCGGTTAATGTTAAAGAATAGGACCCACATTAGGAACTTCATTTCATAGATTTAAAAAAATTGAACATTTTATATGATATTCTGGCTTCAGTATCCTTTAGAGAGCAGCATTTTTTTTTATCATACTTCCCATTTTTAACCGAGTTGAATCATTTTTTCTGGTGTAAAATGTGTTTTGCGTTTTTTCTCTTTTACCGAAATGTTAAATGAGCTATGCCTTCACGTATTAAAAAAAAAAAAGAAAATATTCATGGAATATTTTGAAATTTTTAAAAGCACTATATTATTAACAGAGGTATGAGTTATAATATTGCAAATTTCCATGGAAATTGAGGCATTTTTTCTGTCTGAAAATGTGCTTCGCGTTTAGTTCAAGCTCTCGTACTTTTACCGAAGACAGTCTTAATGGAGGAAAACTAAGTTTTGCTGTCTAAAAAAACCAGTTACTGCATTATTTTCAGTTAATTGAAAATTTAAAATAATAAATAAGCATATTTTGATTAATGAAAATGATAAAAAAATTTTTACTATAATGTTTTAAAAATGGAAAAAAAAAATTCTTAAAATATAAATAGAAAAAAAAACGCCCTATCCTCTGCTAAGAAATCACATGCAATAACAGAAAAAAGTAATTCTTTCATAATTCTTTCAAAAATAAAATTCCCTTTAATTTGTTTTTAACTAAGCGTAACGTAAAAATGTCAGATCTTTCTCGACTAATGAAGGAAAGAAAATAACAATAACTTCTTCATTTCTTAACAACTTAACACTTATTTTATTCAAAAAAAAAATTCCCACGCATTAAAAATCCTAGAAAAAAATAGCTTTGAACAAAATAATTCCTTTTATTGTAAATTTAACATGCATAAAAAGTGCTGGTAGTGGTAGGAGAGGGGTTATAGTATAGCCAATTATGATGCTTTGAAAAAAATCTGAATTTCAAAAACAAAATCATGTATCGCGATTTTTAAAAGTATATTCGTTCTTGTTTTTTCTTAAAAGAAACGAACCAATTTAAGGAATTAAGATAACAGGAGCATAAGCACCCATAAAGACTTTATTTAATAAACTTCCTGTAGCACTTAAGTATTCAGATTAAATTATTGAAAGAAAATTACGCAAAGGCATGAAATATTTTCTTTTGATTAAAAATTAAGCTCAGAAAAAGAAAACTTCATACTGAAATCATAGAACTGAATACGACACTCAAAATCCGAAGAATACACAATAAAACTAAAATAGGTAAAAATAATATCTATCAGGATCTGATAAAAAAATCTTTTAGTCTGCCTATTAATGAAAAAAATGGAAAAAAGCTGTATCAAAGAGCAAATCCTGTAATTACAAAAGGGAACAAAATCAACAATTACTTCTTAAGAATTTTACATTTACTCAGAAAAATATAAATTACATACCAGATTAAAAACACATAAAAATATTAGAACGGACTAGTGAAAAACAAAAATTTGTATTTTAAGTTAAAAATTAATTACAAAAAAGCATTCTTACAAATAATAATATCAAATATGCTCATCAGAATCCAGATGAAAAGGTATTCTCTTTTATTCGTCGTTTACTTTTACGAAACGCAGACGATAATATAATATTTTGAGACGATTTTTTTTTGTTAAAATCGTCTCTAAAGACAAAACAGAATACCTTTATCAAATTTCTGATTTACAAATTTAATAGAAGACAAAAATTAAGACATTAAAAGTAACCCTATATTAGCGAAGTTGAAAAAAAGAGCTTTAAAAAATTTTAAAACACAACAGGAAAAAAAAGTGAACTAAAATAATGAAGAAATGCAAAAACGCAGAAGATATTGTTTTGTCAGATACCAGACAAATATACTTTCTTTTACCATCTTTTAAATCCTGCGATTTAAAATCTCAGACAATATCTATGAAAGAACAAAATAAAACGAAATAAAAAGATCACAATCGTCTATTTAATAAACTCCAACCCAAGATCATTGCACAATCATTTCCCTTCCACCTAACTAGATATATTTACTTGTCGCTGCAGTCGCACGTGAATTTTTAAGAACTTTCAAGGACACACACGCACCAGAATTACCACATACGGTCTTATCAGCGTGGTATGGAAATTGAGTGTATATATAGCAGCAAATAATTCGGTCGCTTTCACCGATTTTTTCCGGAAAAAAGTTCGAATTATATTTATCGTTCTGTTGAAATATAATGTATTTTCATTTTCGGTTCTATCCTTGAGAATATTATTAATAATTCACAGGGAAAAAAGTGTTTTTGGTACGGACGAGTGCTTGAGTTTTTCCGCTGACATTTGTTATCAAATTCTTCCGGAGAGTTTGATTTTTTGTTAAAATTTATTTTTAACACAGAATATTTTCTTGTGTGGAAACGATCACAACAAAATGAATAACTACGCGTTGTACCGTTTTTTCCTGAGTATTTAACGCTTTGATCGTAAGAATGTATTTCTTTCAAGGGTTTTGGCAGATTGAATAAAAATTAATGTGATAAATTAAATATTTTTTTAAAATGTTGAATGGGTGTTATAATTCTAATTCATATACAAACAAAATTCCACTAAGTTTTCTGAAGTAGAGCTAAAACGAAAAAGAAAGAAAGAGCTAAAAAAACATTTGTAAAGAGTCCTCTTTTATTTCTTCTTTTTCATCTTATTTTCTTTCTAACTTTTTTTTAATTCTCTTTCTTTCCCCCTCCTTCCTTCCTTTGTTGGTTTCTTTCTTCTTCACAAAACTTCCTTTCTGGCATATTCAAAGGAGAAAACGCCAAACAACTAGGATGTTATCGTAAATGGTATTTTTTGTTAGTTTCTTTTTTTTTTGGTTCTAAGCTTTAAACTATCAAAATCTGCTAATTAATTTAAATGAAAATTCGCATAACAACAATTTTAGATAACTATACATACAATTTGATAAATTAAAAAAAAATTAAAGACACAACAAAATAACTAAAAGTTGGTAAGCAATTCATTTAAACTAAACACATTTTTCGTTTTCTAATTATTGTCTACTTTTACTTTTTCCTTCTTCTTAGACACTTAAGAAACATCAGATAATCCTAATATATATTATAAACGCGAAAGTTTGTGAGGATGTTTGGCCGTCTTTCACGCAAAAACAACTGAATGGGATTTTAATGAAACTTTACAGTATATAATATAGCATATACATTAGAATAACACATAGGCTATAATTTATAGCATAGGCTACAGTTTATAACGATATTGTGTGAAATGTCCAAAATATAACGATATTTGTCAAGTAAGTAGGAAAAAATTCTGCCATCTGCAAGCAATTATGGCGTGCGCTGCAAAAAAGCCCACGTCAGCATATATCTATCTTTTGTTTGTGAAAAACTCTTTTTGTTTTGGCTACGCAAGGCGCTGGCTTCTAATTTATTCCTGTGATCAATGTAATCCCTATTTTTTTTTATTTCAGAATAAAAAGAAGTTTTGAAGGGAGAGGTTGTTTTAAATCTCTCTTTACTTGAATAGCTACTATTAATTTTTTTCATGAGTGAGCCATAAGAAACTAATGCTTATATCAAAATAAATACTTTTATTGCTTCTGGTATTTAAAGTACATAAACTTTGTCTTTCACACTCACTACATAATTTGTATGTGGTTAGTAGTTAATTATAACGCTATAATTTTAATTGAATAGGCAGATATTGCATTTTTGAAGTATAAAAAAATAACTACAGTATTGTATTTTTTGGAGTGAGGGAATATTAACGTCGCACTGTTCAGCTACACGAGGACTTTGGGTGACGGACCACGTAATTTTAAACCGGGGTCAAGTGACGTGAACGACACCTGACCTGGCACCCCCTTCTCTCAACTACCCCACCAATCTAGCAGGAATATTTTACCAATAGTTAGCAGGAATATTCTTTGGAATCCACTCTTCCAAGATGTATGGCTGCACGGGTTCTATGATGAGTATTTTAGAGGGGAAGGCGAATAGTTATGTAGCAGAAATTTTGTTTTCAGCGGATTGCAAAGATTATCATTTTTGTCCCGAAAAAATAGTTAATGTCAAAATTTAAGTGTCTTATGTTTTTTGTATGTTAATGAAAACCTTAGAAAACGATTTGACTATTTATTTTAAGTGAACGGTGTATATAATTAATTTTACAGTTGAATATGTTTAAGTAATTAATTAGCTCTAACGGATTAAATTTCCCAAAGTTGAGTATTTTGTTTACGTATATCCTTTAAGTTTCCATGTAGTGATCCAAAAAAAAATTACTGCATGAAAAAAACTGTAGTAAATAATAATGCGGTATATAAAGGGTTAACGTGTATCGCACCCCTATACGGTGGGTCTTTCAAAGCTCTAATAAAGTTCGAGCTATGAAAGTAGCTAGACATTTGTCAACGTGACTCTATCATCAACATTTCGCTACGTTTTTCATCGAATCGCCATTATAATTTAAAAAACGGCGTTGCTTGCCACTATTACAATTTTAACATAAAATAAATAAAACAGAAAGTAATATTAATGTATTACACA
This sequence comes from Trichonephila clavipes, assembly GCA_019973935.1. NCBI lineage: Eukaryota > Metazoa > Arthropoda > Arachnida > Araneae > Nephilidae > Trichonephila > Trichonephila clavipes. The sequence goes on from BMAU01017449.1 coordinate 206,754, forward strand.
TTCAGATAAAAATTATTTACACTATTTTAAGCGTTCATTACACAAAACGTTTAACAATGCGTTACTTTTGCTGAGCAGAGATCAGCTTAGGAAGGTATTTTCAAAAATCGTCCCTCAAGAGAGTTACGGGGAGTTAGTTATAAATAAAAAAAAATCTTTTTTGTCAGCTATTAGATCAACAGACTTATAAAATTTAACAAATGTGTTTTTTCCCTTCTTTTTTTGTTCAGCTGAGATATGCAAAAAGCTTTTTTGGTTTAATTTGCAATTCACGTAAGATTAATTCATTAAAAACTTCTTTATCCTTCAATCTGCATTGTTTAATTTTTCAGTTCATCCGTGCGAAGAACGGGTATAACAGCTAGTACTTAATACTTGTAAAAGATTGACGTCTGTGGTCGCATCTGATCTGAATACGGAAAAAGAAATTATTTATTCGTTACACAATTGATAAAAATGAAATCTTTTCACTTTAAGTGAAGTTTTTTGTTTACATCATGGATAATTGATTGCATCAGTTTTTAGATAATTTTTGTCTAGATACCTTGCAATACTTTTGTCACTGAGTTTATTTCTTTAACTTTTTCTAATTCTTATTCCAAAAAACTGTTATAGGTGTCCAATATTATTAAAATAAATTGCCTATGAAGGAAATGGGTTGTCTTTTTAATTGTGTAACTGTGGCTGCAGGCTTAATCTCTCTCGTCAAGCAGGCTCTCGTTGGTACTGAAATACTAAGCCCTTAACTTATTTTTTGTCAGTAGTAACAAGCTATGTCATAACTCATCTATGAATATTAGAGCTGCTTTGCTGTCCTTGAAATTCAAGTTTTATCAAGTCATCCCCTCTGTGTCCTAAATGATAATATTCCTTGCATGTTGATTGTTATAAGAGCCAAGGGAGCTTTTAGGTTTGCAACTGGGCACCTTCCTTGTTTCTTCAACCCGGAGGTGGTCGTGCGGGGCACAGAGTCACCTCAAACTCACGAAATCTTTACTTCTAGGAAAACTCTTGATTTGTCACTGATAACCTTGCCAGTATCCTCCTATATGACAGTCTACAGGGGGATTAAAATGTATCGGCCATCACCCTCTCTTTTGGAAGTGGCAAATGTTTTTTTGCATTCTTAAGGTATCCGACTACGTTCGGAACCGTGATTTTCAAAAAGCGCATAAATGGGTAATTTTCATGATATTTAGTGTCACTCATATTAGAATACATGCATGAAATTGTTTTAAGGACATTTTGACAAAAAAAAATTTTTTCTTTAAATATAATATTTTGGCAAAAAATTAACTTACTATAAGCTTTTTTTTTCAAATGTTATCTTTTTGTGAAAAATGGTTCTATCATAATAATATTTCGCCTGTATATAGCTCAGACCTCTCTACAGAGGCTCAACTAGATTTTTTGAAAAATTCACATTATTTTCAGAGTTACCACCAATTGAAATAATTATTCGCGTTTTCTTCTTAAAATTGCTCCCCTGTGTTGTCGTAAAATATGAATAAACCCACTTCTAGGTTATATATTTTAAAAATTCTAGTTGAACCTCTGAACAGAGGTCTGAGCTATATACAGGCAAAATATTATTCTAATAGAAGTATTTTTCACAAAAGGAGAACATTTGGAAAAAAATATTATTCTAAGTTATTTTTTTGCCAAAATATTTTATTTACATAAATATATATATTTTTGTCAAAATGTCCTTAAAACAATTTTATGCATATATTCTAATCTAAATGACACTAAATGACATGAAAATTATCCATTTATGCGCTTTTGAAAATCACGGTTCCGATCGTAGTCGGCTAACTTAAGGTACTTGGGATGACCGAGTTCCCGGCGCAACCACTTTTGTTCCGAAATATTTTCTATGAAGAGCTACATTTCCCCCTTGCAAATGACTTAGTGGTTTTGATAGCTGTGTTGTACAAATCATTATGGTTTATGAATGTAAATAAACAGAATACATAAAAAAGAAATGGGCATCTGCGATCTCTATTAGTTGAAGTTGAAACTGATCAAGCAAGGGAAGAACTCGATGAAAAAATGGATATTGATCATGATAGTGAAAGTAAATTTCAGCAAAATAATGGATATGAAACGTTTGAGTTGAAAGCAAAATTTGTAAATGCTACCTTTTAACAACCTACTAGAGGTTGTTGGTATTTGCGGATTCGAGCAAAAATCAGACATAGCAAGTTTTAAACCGCATTTTATTTATCCCTTTACTTAATCAACACAATTAAAGGTAGGAAAGGCACTTAGTAAATAATTAGAAGACAATGACACGGCTTAAGAATACCAACATATAATTAAAGTTTATTTAACTTACTCTTGGAGAACTCTTCCTACACTTCAATTTTCTTCAAATATCTTTCTTAACTATACGACCTCCGGTTATAAATCTAGTTCACAATTTTAATCACTTTTAATCCCCAATTATCAACTATCAACCATCCATTGACTTACATCATATACCTAAATGGCAACGCTTAAATAGAGCAACTCATTTAAATAAATCAAGTCTTCTTCTTCGAGGGAACGTTTTCGACAGGACTTACAGTTAAAAAGAATTATTTTGATTCAAGAGGATTAATGGAAGGTACGCGGATAGACCCGTTACAACTTGAGGAACTCCACCAAGATAGATACGAAGCCATAACTGTACTACAAGACACAATTCTCCCTGCTAACAAGACACAAGCAAGAAAATGTTCAACATACTATTTGCCAATCATCAAAGTAAAATAAAACTACAATAAATTGAACAAAATATGAGAGTTTTGCCTGCAAATATCATTCCTGTAACATTAGCTGAAAGTGTCTGTGATTTGTGTCCTTTATTGAGAAGTCACACACATTCGAACTATTTTAGCTCAGTTTGAATTGGATTTTTTCTCAAATTATCAAAGAAAAATTGAAAAATCCTTAAAATTAGGTAAGTATACTTTCTCTCAGTTAAATTATTCACTGGAACTCTACGATTATTATCACGTACAATACAAATAATTACAAAAAAAAGGATGTGGGGGGATGACTGCATCACCCCATGCGACCATTAACGTTTGTATTGAGTGTGCGCCTGATTTCGGGTTAATTCAACTAAACATGTTTGTAATTCTCAATTTGAATAGAATAAAAAAAAAAGTCATTAAAATGTTTTTTCAGAAAAGCATAAAGGAGAAGTTAAGAGGGGGTGAGTGTTTATTGGCGTCGCCCCACAAAGCGATACGAGGGAATGCCCAAGAGAATAGAACTCACCCGCAAAGAATTCAGAGTTATAAACTGGTCCCCCAGGAAACAACCACTCCTGCGTTTGGTCTATTTTGAATCAAATCTTAGTCTCTATTTTTTACGGAATATTACAGTAAATTTATGTAATACATATTAAAGGTAATTTCACAATATACGTACATAATACAAACACACAAAGATAAAAATAACAATTAAAAACATAGGATGGGAGAAGGGAGAAAAATGTTATAGAGAGCAATGTTACGAATACACCAAGAACAGTAATAATTTCCAATAGTAATGCTCCGAAAGATACCTCGTGCAGCTTTCGAGTGAGTTTAATATAGTTCTCACTCGCCGCCCCTTCCTGTTGATACTTTTTTCATTTTAATTGGTCCTTTAGTTTAAAAAAAATGAATCAGTATCGGAAAGGAAGAGGATTTCTTTTAGAAACCTCTCTTTTTTTATGAAATGCAGAGGAGGAAAAAAAACCTATTGAGTTTTGCCGGAGATATCTTTTGCTATTTTAAAACAAGAACTTAACCTGATATAAATATTTGTATAGTAAACTAAAGAGTTAGACCTGAATTGGTGAGGAGCCTCGTAACTTTGAACCATGGTCAAGTGATGAGGACGATACCCGAGCTGGGATCCTCCTTTCTTAACTTCCACACCACCCTAACGGGAGAACTTTGAGCCTCGACAGATTTAAAGTGCATCAGACCCTTTGCACAGCGGATCTTCAGTGGCACTAGGTTCAAACTCAGACACTCTGGCCGCAAACCAATGGCAATGACCACTAGGCTACTGCGACCGTCAGCTTAAGAGGGGGAATAAAGAGTAAGTTGTAACTTGAGATTAACTAGTTGATATCTAATCTGAATCTTGGCTCAGCTTATCGATTAAGCATATGAATTGCAGTATCTCTACACGTGACGTAACCTTACCTTTTTTTATCTAATACTCCCTCGTTTTTGCGGCTTCAGAGAGAAATTCATAATCCTGTAACGGGTTCTATTCGGGTTAAGAAAGGGGGAGGGGGATGCCAACTCGGGTATCGTTCTCATCACTAATCCTCTTGGGGAAGATAATATTTAACTGTGATGTTAGTTTAAAAACCTCTTTCCGTAGAGATGACTTAATTTTATACAAATGTAGCTACTATTTAAGTGCCTATCGTTGAGTATGCGAGTTAATTGTTAAGTGTTGATCGTTAAGCTGAATTCTCCAAGTATCAGTAAACGGAAACTGGTGGTCGAGCATCTTAAGATTAATATTCGACGGAGAATCCATCAGGAAGTGGTTAAGTAACTAAAATTGGGGCTGACCATACTATCGGGCTTCAAGAAGGATCACACAAGGAGTTGCCCCTCCAGATAAGTATCTTCCATAATTTAGTTATCTGATTACGGTTTAAGATTTTTCATATTGCTCCCAGAGGTAAGTTTAAAAGTGTAATTTGTAAAGCGCTCAAGATTAAATAAAATCAGCTATTTTATGATCATGAACACTTCTTCCTCGAGCTCTCTCCCTCTCGCGACTTTAGGGTCGCCACAATCTATTAGCATAAACCTCGGAGAACGAATACAGGCTTGCGGAAAGTAATAAAATGGATAGAATGGAATATAATAAAAACTTTCGAAATGGTGAAATAAAAACATGACGGACTTCACATAGTTAATAATTTTCAATTCCTACTATTAACTCACACTCTCTATACATGTATTTATCTTGGTGGAATTTTAAATCGTTAATAAAATAGATTTTAAAGCGCTCAATTGAGCTGAAATTTTATATGGTACATAATTATTTTGGATGACAATGCAAAATAATTTTATTATGATTAATAAAAGTCAATTGATTGAAACTAATTATTTAAAGAATTACAAATACAGCCGCGTTGGCATCATTTTTGGTGACTTAGCGATCCTTTTGGCGACTTGTGTCGAAATTTAGAAATCTTTTTTTTTCTCACGTTATAAAGCATTCAGTTGAACTGAAATTTTATATGCACTATTGTTTTGGATAACAACACGGCACTTTATAATGATAATTAATAAAAATTAATTACCACTTAATGTTGTGATTCTGTTCTATGTCAATACATATTTATATTAATTGTAACTATTTAATAAAAAGTAGCTAAAATTTTTTTTTTCTTTTTTGATCTAAGTAGAAACTGACTTAAATTTATTTTTTTATATTACTTGCTTTTCTTGAATTTGTAGTAGGTTAAGCAATATACAATCGCACCAAACCTTTAGAGCATTCTAATTTTGAAAATTTCCACTTTAGAAAATAGTTATTTTTCAAAATACTAAAAATTTTCATTTCTGTATTGTGAAGAGAAATTTAGTAATTTATCTCTGTAAATGTGAACTATTCTTGACGCTCTTAATTTGAGAAAAAAAATCAAACTGATATAAAATTATTCAAATGCGCATGACTTTAAGGTATCCGACTACGTTCGGGACCGTGATTTTAAAAAAAGCGCATAAATGGATAATTTTCATGATATTTAGTGTCACTTAGATTAGAATACATGTATAAAATTATTTTAAGGACATTATGACAAAAAATATGATTTAAATACAATATTTTGGCAAAAAATTAACTTAGAATTAACCTTTTTTTAAAACGTTCTTTTATATATATAAAAAAAGGTTATATAATAATAATAATACTTTGCTTATATAAAGTAAAGACTTTTTTTTTCCGGAGAGTCTGAACTGGGAATTTTGAAAAATTCACATTGTTTTCATAGTTACTACCAATTGAAATAATTATATAGGCGTTTTTTTCTTAAAATTTTTCCCTCTATTGTAGTAAAATAAAAACAAATCCACTTCTAAGTTATATATTTCAAAAGTTCTCTCTCTCTCCAGCACAGAAATATTCTTAAAACAATATTACATATGTTTTCTAATCTAAGGGACACTAAATATCATAAATATTATCCATTTAAGCGCGTTTGCAAAATCACGGTTCCGAACGTAGAAGGATACCTTAAATATCTTATTTAGTATAATTATGATAAGAATATATATAAGTTGAACTGGGCCTCTTAGTCCTAATGGGGCTTAATATGGATGTCCGTAGAGTGATATATCTGTAGAAATTTCGTTCTGCTTTCCTGTCAGAAGCATTACGAGGTCTATCACTAATAACTCATATAACTGGGATATATATTTATCAAAATTGACGATTTCACCTCCTGGGGTGTATTGAGCAATTTATGAGAGAAATAGAACACTCTACCGCAACGGTGGGAAGAGGGGATATATTTTTGGCACTAGTGGTTATCATTCTCAATTAACTGCAAAGGTAAAACTCACAGAAAGGCCTGGTATAATTGTATTGATATTGATTTCTTTAAAGGAAAATAGCGTTTTCTACGTAAAAATGTTTCTTATATATAAACAAGAAAACCTAAATTTTTTAGAAATTTTACGTTATACTATATAATAAATATTATAATTTTCGGCACTTTTCGTAAATGCACTATAAATTTCTCTATAGATTCTTTTATATAATTCGTGATCTTCCAGTTCAGAATTGAATACGATTCTGCGTTTGATAACTTAAGCATAAATCATTAGTTTGCGTTGTATTTTTTCAATTCCTACTATTAGTTCACGCTCTCTCTGTATTTATATACACTGCTAGCCACCGTAAATGCAACACCCTGAAGGAAGCACGCAAACAACATGAAATTTTCATGTATTAGCGGAGGTGAGATATGCAAATGATTAGAATTTCAGCGCAGACACACATCACGCGCGCCTGTGGCGCCACCTCAAAGCGCGATTTAAGGCTTGGAGATTTAGACGATTCAAACTCGGCAATTGTGTTTTTCTTGTGGCTTTTTCAAAAATCAATCAGTTATGTCTCGTAGAAAACAGCGATTAGCTTTTGATCAAGTATCCGAGTTTCGACAGAGGAAGGATAGTGGCCTACCGAGATTGTGGATTATCTTTCAGGGAAATCGGTAGTCGTGTTGGACAAAACCAAACAACTGTAATGCGGATATGTGACCGTTGGATACAGGAGGGTACGATGGACCACCGTGGTCGATCACATCCACCTCAGTGCACCACTTCCCGTGAGGATCAGCAAATTGTGCGTATGGTAGTGACGGATTGCTCAGTCACATCACGAACCGTAGCACATCACACTGAGGCGGTAACACATCATTCAGTGTCTGCGCGTGCCATTTGACGCCATTTACAGCAGAGTGGTCTGTGCGCAAGACGTCCATAGCTTGGTCTACCCTTGACGCAGAACCACAGACGTCTCCACCACCAATGGTGTGATGAAAGGAGGATGTGGATGGCAGAATGGAAAGAAGTTGTCTTTACTGACGAGTCACGCATCTGTCTGTCTGCAACACCGCGATGGTCGTATTCGAGTCTGGAGACACCGTGGAGAGATAAAATATACATTTACACTGATATAGCAAACTTATAAATGTATCAGTACAGCACAATGTATTTGATAATTAATTTGACAATTCTAAGTTAAGAACAAGTTTAATAATTATCAGTGACCCCCTAAATGGGCTAATCATGTATAAAAGTATGTACAAAATCTAATACTTATCTTGATAATCTGTATGGTTTATAATTAATCCCTTAACTGCCAATTAAAAGTTATGCTGTTCGCTTCCTAGTGCCGTCATTCTCTACGTTGGCGCGAGTATATGTGGTGAACTGGGATCAGGGCGTAAAGGAATAAATAAGTCCTCTGAAATAAGTAAATCCTTCGCTAACCCCGATAAGGTCAATTTATTGCATTACAATACTTTAGGAATACTTTTATGGATAGTAGTGAAGAGAAAAGATCGTATTTCGAGATACCTATATATACGTCCGGGGCATTTAACGCAACGGGGCTGAACGTAACGTTTAAATACGCAGGAGGCACTTAATAGGTTAAAACCGTATTGCAGCTTTAGCGTCAGAGTGTATTATTATATTGAATTATGTTGGGGTGAAGCGAGTGAACTATTTTTTCTGGCGGAAGGATAACTGAGTGATCCGCCTACGCGCTCTTTTTCCCGCTTCACTCCCACGCATTCCTTCTACGGGTTGACGAGCTGACCGGACGCTGTGTGCTTTTGGGTCAGACTTGCTGTGTGCAGTATCCGCGATCATTATTTTCGTATGTATATAAATAAATGTGATGTCCCAAGATACCGTAGTGGAAGTGATTTCACAAAAAGAACAACAAATTATTTCATTGCTATTGTACGGAAAGGGGGGGGGGGTGATAAAAATTCTGATTGAATTTTGGGTCGCAAATATTGAAAGTTTGAGAACTAACTTATATATTGAATATTTTCCTTGCCTGTGCATTTATTTTTGACAACAAATGAGAACTCAAATCATATAGTGTTCTATTATTTTGATGACTAGAAAGTAGAACAAAGAATTGTTTTTAAAAATATTTAGTCTAAAAATGACATTTTATAAGGAATGAAATTGAAGAAATAAATAGTTCACAACTGACAATTTATAAAATATAAATCTTTTACAAATATCTTAAAGAAGTTAGAGAATTATATTAGATTTGAGTAATACATAAATTCCTTTAATTGTGAAAACTATTGCTGAAATTAAATTTGGTTTTGTGGTTTTCATCATATCTCTCATTCGCAAATCATAAACAGTTAAATAAATTAATTAATGAAATTCTTAGAGTCTTAGGAATTAACGTCATTCTATTGTAGAGTCCTCTCCTAAATTTAGATATTCGATTTATTTAAAATCATATGCGATCGTTTGCGAATATTACTAGAATTTTCTTCGAGATATTTGAAAGGATATGATGAGAATTTAGATTCGATTAGAGGCAAGTCCTTAATTAATATTTTGGAATAATAAAAGCTTGTCTATTATACATAAGAGGATACATTCACTGCATCTAAAGTCAGTAGTTCAAACCATGTTTAGAGAGCTGTTGACGAAAACGTGATTAAAAAATAAGCAAATTAAATTTTTTATTAATAATTTCTTAGTATAAAATAGAATCTCGCTAAAAATTATCATCAAAATAAAAATTTAAAGAATTTTGTGTTTTATTCGTCTTTTTTTTTGAAAGTGAAAATGGTACACCAAGAGAGAGAGAGAGAGAATAAATTATATTTTTTAAAAAAACTAAAAAACACGTTTTATAGTGAATCGAACTAAAAAGTGAAAATATAATTCTTAATATAAGAATAAAATGAGATTAACGAGAAAATGAATGTCATTGCGGTAAAAGCATGGGGTGCTCTATATTAATTGTTGTGACTTCTTATTAGTTCTATTCCGAAATGCTGAGTTTGTGTAAAATTGTAGTACAAAGCACCCCACGCTTTTACCACAATGACATTAATATTTTCTCGTTAATCATTTCATTTTTATATTAAGAATTATTTTTTCCCTTTTTTTCCGATTAACTATAAAAGCGTGTTTTTTTTAGTTTTTTAAAGAAAAAAACCCCATAATTTATTTTTTATCTCTTAGTTCAATCTACAATAAAAGCTGGTTTTTTAGTTTTTAAAACTATCATTTATTCTTTGTGTTGAATTAATCCTTGAGATTGATATTTGTAGCCAGAATTATGTGACTGCTGGAATTAGTCTTGATCTTCAATGGATATTAATTAATTGGTCTGAAGGGTGTTTATTTTCTCAGATGAGTCCCATATCATTATATTTCAAAGATTCCGTCTCTACAGATACATTCAATACAACTAACAACTAATAAAAGTGTGTTAAGAAGAAATATTAAATGTCAATTGCATTATCTTTTTAAACGCATTGCAATAATGTTAATTCGTATAATCGTTTCTAAACATATTGCTTAATCAAAAAAAAAATATATTTAGCAGTTAGAACATAGATTTATCACCTTTTAAACGTATTGCTATAATGTTAATTCGTATCATCACTTCTAAACGTATTGCTTTATAAAAATAAAAAATATTTATCAGTTAGAACATAAATTATTTTTATTCTCATGCAGGGGTCATTTTTTTCCCTTTCTCACATAAAGAACATTTTTTTATTTTATTTGTATTAATAACAAGTGTTTTCATTTTTAGGGTTGCACCTTTTTAAGGGGTAGGGTCTTTTAGTCGCCATATCTGGAATTAGTCTCCAAATTTGGAAATGGTACATGCAATTAGTCGCTAAATCTGGAAACGATATAATGAATTAGTCGCCAAATCTAGAAATCCTTAAAATCGTTATTTTTGACAATTCTGATCAGGACAATGGAACAAAATTTTCAAATTATTGTATTGTTATCGGTGCTTGACAAGTGTGCAAAATTTCGAATTAATTTGACCTTTTAAAGTGGGTAAAAATCGAGTCCAAAGATTACATTACATACAAGTGAAACTTATAAAAGCGTGTTAAATTATAAAAGCAAGTTAAATTGATTGATTCATTGATTGAATATTAACGTAGCACTGTTTAGCTACACGAGGGCGACGGACCACGTAATTTTGAATCATGGTCAAGTAACGTGGACGACACCTGAGCTGGCACCCCCTCTCCTAACTAACATACCACACCAATGGGAGGACGTTTCAGCTCTCGACAGATTTAACGTGCATCGCTGCCCTACACGGCGGGTCTTTAGTGGTACTGGGATCAAACTCGTGACAAAGCAAGCCACGATCCGATACATTTACCACCTGGCTACCGCGACCACAAAAACATGTTAAAAAGCAATTGACATAAGAAATTCCATTCATAGCTGGATCTATGACGGAAGGAGTGTCAATGCAGGTGGGAAAACTAATGCGCAGAGCGCCGAAGATGAAAGAGTAGTTGCATATCGGTATGTCTGTGGTATTGGAGTACAATTCACGATTAAAAATGAAAAAAGAGAGATGAACATAAAAAAAAATTCGATTTTTAGGTATATCAAAATCTAGTTCATTTAAAAGAAATGACATACTCAGTATAAAATTGAAGTTGGGCTTTTTTTTTCTGGAAGTATTTTGTTATTTCGAAAGCTTGAGGTAATACCTCGAACCACAATAACTTCAACACGTAAGAGTATAGCACATGTACATTTCAAGATTCGTCGTAAAAAAGAAGGTGCGCTTATACAAAGCAAATATAATTAAAAATTAGGTACAGAGTTTGAAAATATAGGTACACACATTATATGCTGGATTTTACGGTCTGTGTACATGTATTGTTGTACTTTTATACTGATTTTTTCTTTATTACTTTATCGCCTTTTTTGTGACGCTTTTTGAAATTGTGTTTTCATACACACATGGACAAGTATTAATTTTTATAATTTGAAATCATTCGAAACGAAACAGTTTCTTTACTTTTAAGATTAAAAAAAGTTCTGATATACTCGTTTTACATTTTAAATTTTGTTCTGCTAAATTCGAAATTTGTTGCTAATTATATAAAAAAAAATTGGAGTTGAACTAATTTTACAGCAATAAATAAAAAAGAATCCAAGATTTGAACAAAAGTATAAAATTTTCATTTACATTAAAAAAAACCCACTTTTCTCCTACTCATATTTCCTTTAGCCATTTTAGACTAAAAACTATTCAAATGCTGTTTCAACCAAGAAAAGTTTTACAAATACAATGTTTCTAGGATATATAATGTTATATAAGAAATGAATTTCTAGAATAAAAGAGAGAAACAAGGTATTTTCCTTTCAGCTTTTTGAGATAGAACGAGGAAATCGTTTGCGGAATATTGATTAGTCAGACTAATTTTGTCACAAAATGAAATAAGGGGAAGATGTTTCAGCTACTATGAGAATCTCTGATTTGTTCAGCTTTGAACTTATTTGATTTAATGTTTCCAAAATGTAAGCAAATGAATCAATATTAAGACTAATTACAATTTATTTGAAGAGTCATCTTCAAAGCATTAATAAAATTGAGTCAATTACGAAGCTATTTTGAGAGTGAAAATAAAGCCTTTGAATGATTAATGCGTTCGGTGATGGCAGTACCAGATTAGAAAGCTTTCTCTTCATTTGAAAGCCAAGTAAACTTCAATTAGATTATTAATTGACTTTAAGGAGCATCTTACACACAATCACTTCCTTTGTCAAATAAAATCATTTCAATGTTCTATAGGCTATCAGTGTTAAGTTAATGTAAAAACTAATAATGATTTTAATCTTTCAATATTTAGAAAGCTTTAATGTTAGGAGGAATTACTGCACACAATTTAAGTAAAAGAAAAATTTATTTTTGAAAATATTGTTAAATGAATATAGCTATCATGACTTTATATATATATATATATATATATATATATATATATATATATATATATATATATATATATATATATATATATATATATATATATATATATATATATACCGGGTGGGCAAAAAGTCCGTAAAAATTTTAAAAATTCATAAAATCCGGAGAAATGAACGAAAAAAAAACTGTTTGCAGGATCAGCCTTAGTATGTCACGGGATTTTTTTAAGCTAGAAAAAAAAATAATTCGAAAATCATCAGGTAGGTGGCGCTGATGTACGCAAATCAAAGAAACAATGCATAAATAATGAACAGAAAACTTTCACAACTTTATTACACCAGAATATGTTCCACATGACCACCCCCACAGGGGAGAAGACATTCCAGACGAGTGACAAATCCAGCAACGGCAGAGTGCAACATGTCCGGATGTATGGAGGATACTTCTCTGCGGATCACATCTTTCAGTTCCGGCAGACTTGATGGACCGGATAGGTACCGCGAGATTTCAAATATCCCTACAACCAGAAGTCTTCCGGTGTTAAATCTGGAGACCATGGGTACCTGCAGCGCCTGCTAACGATTCTGTCTTCCCCGAACGTCTGTATCAGGAATGTCTTAACCGGGTTAGCAGTGTGACTGGTTGCTCCATCCTGCATGAACGTGACATTCGCAATCTGACCTCGTTAAATTAAACATGGCACGACAGTCTCCCGCAGAAGCGTTAGATAACGATGAGCATTTACCGTTTCCGTTATCCATTCATTTACTGGGCACTGCGTTTCAAAGAAGAAGGGTCCTATGATAAATGAACCCGTGAAACCGCACCATGTTGTCACTTTTGGGGAATGCAATGGCTTCTGTGTGTACTCACGTGGATTAGAGGTCGCCCAAATGCGAAAGTTATGGTAGTTAACGTCACCATGAAGCGAGAAATGAGCTTCATCTGTCCACAAGATGTTAAAAACCCAGGTGGGATCCTGTTCCATTTTAGAGAAGGCCCACTTCGCAAATGCTTCCCTCTGTGCGGTATCTGCTGGCAAAAGTTAATGGCACGATTGCAATTTGTATGGATACAGCTGGAGGAATCGACGAAGAATATTGCGGACAGATGATGGTGGTAAGCCCAATCGTTTGGCAGCTTCACGAGCACTGCTCGTCCCTGAAGCTGCTTCGGACGCAATCGCTTCCATTTCGACAACAATGCAGGGTGCGCGTGCTTCTTTAAAGCCTGGTCGTCTGGCTTGTGCTCTATCCTCCAACTTTCCAGTCTCCTCAAAACGTTTAACAAGCTTTAAGAGACCTGCAGGTGTTAAAGGGCCTTTTCACTCTTCACATTTTTCTGAACTCGGAATTTACGCAAAGCAATGGCCGCTGATTCCTCGTTCATGTAAAATAATTTCACCAACAAAGCTTTATTCGGCGCACTGAGCATCCTAGTTCACATTCACTGTTTGTAATGGTGAAATGAATGTGGATTCATTGAGAGCAAATATTTTTATAACCGTCTAATTTGCATATTTCCACCACAGACGCTTGCAACAGCGCCACCTACCGAATGATTTTCGAATTTTTTTTCTAGCTTAAAAAAATCCCGTGACATACTAATGCTGATCCTGCAAACAGTTTTTTTTTTCATTCATTTCTCCGGATTTTATGAATTTTTAAAGTTTTTACGGACTTTTTGCCCACCCGGTATATATAAAGAGTGTTTTTTTCCAGGTATAGAAGTTTAAGTTGGCATTACTTTCCAAGATGGCGACCGATTTAACAGTTGTCAAGTGATTTATTCTCAGTTTGGTTTGTCAATTCATCAAAACGATCATCAAACAAGGCCTAGATTCATCGAATGTTCCCAAAACGAGATTGCCGTTGTTCCCGATTTTCATAAGCGAATTTTGTTTAGCGATAAAGCGCAGTTCTGGTTGAATGGCTACGTCAACAAACAAAACTGCCGCATTTGGAGTGAAGCTAATCCACAAGTGTATGTCGAAACACCGTTATATCCAGAAAAACTGACTGTTTGGTGCGCTTTATGGACTGGTGGAATCATTGGTCTGTACTTCTTCAAAAACGATGGCCACAACGTTACTGTCAATGGTGATCGGTATAGAGCCATGATTACTAACTTTTTCATTCCTGAATTGAACAATCATGATGTCCAGGAGCTGTGGTTTCAACAAGACGGCGCAACATGTCACACAGCTCGTGCCACAATCGATTTATTGAAAGACACGTTTGGTGACCGCTTAATTTCACGTTTTGGACCTGTGAATTGGCCTCCAAGATCTTGTGATTTAACACCGTTAGACTATTTTCTGTGGGTCTATGTAAAGTCATTGGTCTATGCGGATAAGCCACAAACGCTTGACCATTTGGAAGACAACATTCGCCGTGTTATTGTCGATATACGGCCACAAATGTTGGAAAAAGTCATCGAAAATTGGACGTCCAGATTGGACTACATCCGAGCCAGCCGTGGCAGTCATATGCCAGAAATCATATTTAAAATGTAATGCCACAAGATTATCTTTCGAATAAAAAAAATTCATGTCAATCGAATAATACATCGTTGTTTTATTGCAATTTAAAGTTCTATACCTCTAAAAAACACCCTTTACTATATATATATATATATATATATATATATATATATAAAACTTGCTAGTCACTATACACTGCTGGCCACACAAAATGTAACGCCCTGAAGGAAGCTTGCGAACCGTGTGAAATTTACATCATGCGTTTGTGGTAATGAAATATGCAACTCATTAGCATTATGGCGCAGACACACATCACTGGGGACCGTAGCACCACCCGTAAGCGCTATATAATGGGAGAACAGATTGACGATTTGAAGTATGGCAATTGTTTTTCTGGGCGTTTTCTTCTTCTTTTTTGTAGAAACTGGTTTACTTATGCCTTTTGAAAGACATCGAGCGTCTTTTGACCAAGTTTCTGAATTCGACTGAGGAAGAATAGTAACCTATAGGGATTACGCGGATTACTCTTCAGATAAATCATCACAGTTGCTTGGTTTCATCCATCAACGTGTTGGTTGAAACCAAGCAACTGTGATGCGGATCTGTCATTGGTAAATGAAGGAGGAAACGCGCGCGACGGACTGACGGGGTCGATCGCACTCACTTCGTTGCAACACTGCCCGTGGTGACAGGCGGATTGTGCACCAGGTAGTGATGGATCGCGAAGCCACATCACGAGCCGTAGCATAACAGATTCAGTCTGTTGCGTATCATTCGGTGTACGATCGTACTATTAGACACCGTTACAACAGAGTGGAATGTTCGCAAGGCGTCCAGTACTTGACTGGAAATTATAAGCGTTTGCACTGCCAATGTTGCGATGAATGGAGAACATAGACAACGGAATGCAACGACATTGTGTTTACTGAGGATTTCCGCTTGTGCCTGCAACATCACGATGGTTGGAGTCGAATTTAGAGACACCTGAACTGTTGCGTTATGCCCCAACACACAGGTCCTGCACCCGGTATCTTGGTTTGGGATGCTGCAAACCTCAAGTACGCATTGTCGGAACACTGAGCAGCCAACGCTACATTTCTGAAGGGTTGGAGCCGGATTTCTTCCCATACATTCAGCGCTTGCTGTCAGCCATTATCCAAAAGGATAATGTGCGACCACACATTTTGCACGCAATATTCAATAGTTCTTTACCCATCAGATTGAATTTCTTCATTGGCCTGCTTGTCCTACCGATCTATCGCTAATCTTAAACATGTCGTCCATGCTTGTACAACGACTGGCCCGGGATACACAACCCATTATAATATATTGATCTTGCTATTATAACGAAAGAAGACTAATTTCCGCTTCAGGTTTGTGCTACTGAACACATTCTAGCGATTATGATACTTGTAAATCGAACAAAAAAAGAAGGTACCAAAGAAGAAGTACTTTGTCCAAAAGCTGTCGCTGTATAAAGTGATGTCATGGGAAGGGTTGATTGCTTCGATGAAAGAAAAGAAAGATACCAGATAAAAAGATGATCTGTAAAATGGTGGCATCGTATCTTTTATTTTCTTACTGAGCTTACCATCATAAATAGTTTCATACTGCAGCAAATGGACAAAAGAAACAGAAGTTTAGACTAGCGAACATTCCTTATAGCATTAGCGCGTCAGCTAATAGACGGATAATCTTTAAGAAAAAGGAAAGGACGTCCTGCTAGCTTTTAAGCAAAGATGTAAGTAATTTCGAATGATGTGCTCATAGTCAGTGTGAAAAATCATATGTCAAAGATGGTTTCCAACTATAGACGAAGTAGGAAATGTAGCAGAAAGAGACAAGAAGAAAAGGAACCGCTACATGTGTACAGAATCTGATGACCCTTTGTGCATTGCCACGTGCTTGTCATCTTTTCACGGCAAATAATCTTGATTAAATTTAAATTTCTTTATGACGGTGAATGATTCCACGGGAAGTATTCTCTCCACCCCTAAAATTTGAATGTGTGGTATATTTAACTGTAACCAGTTAAAGACTTAACTGTGACTGAGTGGAGGATGGTATATAAATAACACGCAACTATGAAATTGTATCGGTAATTAGTAATGTGTTGTACAGTGAAGTAGAGATATATTAAAATAATACTTTTAGAGGAAGTCGTTTAAAAATGTGCATCTAATTATAGTTTGAACTCACACAACACAACAGTTGGCGACGAGCATGGGATATATTGGAGATTCTTTTGGATAAGGCATTGCCTGAAAACTGCTCAAGGTAAAGGAAATTTTTTCTCTCTTTAATCGGAAGGAACCATGGAACAGCAAATTGCAGACTTACTCCGGCAGAATCAAGATTTGATTCGAGCGCTGCAAATTAGAGAAGATTCTTATAGTCATAAAGTAACTGTGCAATTTGAAAAATTTGATGAAGAAAATGAAAATTTCGATAGTTTCATTGAAAGATTCGAAACTTACTTAGATGTACAGAATGTACCAATAGCAAATCGAGCTAAGGTTTTTGTTTCGTCTCTTAGTGCAAAATTGTACCAGTTACTAAAGAATTTGCTTGCACCTGACATTCCTTCCGACCAAACGTTAGATAAATTAAAAGATGCACTTAAGAAACATTTGACCCCAAAACCTTTAATTATACCTTCTCGTCACAAATTTTTAAACAGAAAACAGACTGAAGGGGAAGGTATTAGTACATACATTGCCGAGCTTCGGGCTCTAGCAATGAATTGTGATTATGATAAAGATATGTTGAGTATTATGTTACGCGACGTATTTGTAAGCGGGTTGCGGGATAAAATGATTTTAGATCGATTATTTGAGGAAGATAATATTAATCTCGAGAAAACGCTAAATATAGCACTGGCTATGGAAAAAGCTTTTAGAGGGACAAATGATATTATGGGCCGAGCAATAAATTCAATGCAAACTTTTAAAAACACATGGATAAAAATCCAATTTTACAAAAAGCCGAAAGAAAACATTATATTGTTCACGATGCACAGGTACCAACCATGCAAAAGAGAATTGTAGATTTATTTCAAGTACATGTAATTTCTGTGGGAAAATTGGGCACATTAAACAGGCATGCTTCGCATCTAAAAAGGCAAATGCGAAATCGGTTAAACAAAAACAGGTAACTCTATTAAATGAAGTTGAAGATAGAAATAGAATTCCACTATACGAATTAAAAATTCAGGATTATATATTACACGAGGAAGAACCAAAACGACCTCCAATTATGATAAATTTAAAAATTGAAAACAAAAGTTGTTCTATGGAATTGGATACGGGGGGGAGCAGTTAGTGTAATGAGTATTGGAAATTTCAGGAAAATTTCAAATAAACAAATTAAACCTACAAATATAGTTTTTAAAACATATAAAGGAGATTCAATTATACCATTAGGATATGTTACTGTAAGGGTACAATATAAAAATCAAAAAGTAAACTTGAACTTATACATTGTGAAAGAAAACTTAGATACTATTCTGGGTCGGGAATGGCTCTATAAAATTCATTTAGATTGGCCGGCTATTAAAGCTTTTAGAGCAAAAACTGAACAAAATTTAAATAACCTTCTAAGAGAGTATAAGGATATTTTCGATGATAAATTAGGAGAAATAAACAATTATGAGGCTAAATTAAAACTCAGACATGGAGTGAAACCTATATTTTGTAGGGTTCGAACAGTACCCTTTGCTCTCAAAGGTAGAGTTGAAAACGAAATTGACAGACTTGAAAAAGAGGGTATCATAGAAAAAGTCGACAGCTCTGAATGGGCAACCCCAGTAGTCCCTGTTGTTAAATCCGATGGTAGTATAAGACTATGTGCTGATTATTCAGTAACCCTGAATCCAAATTTAATTGTTCCTCAGCATCCTTTACCAAGATTGGATGAAATTTTTGGTAGTTTAAATGGGGGAAAACAATTTACAAAATTAGATTTTAAGCATGCATATTTGCAAATGAAAGTCCATCCCGACAGTCAGAAATTAATGACTATAAATACCCACAAGGGATTATATATTTGTAAAAGACTTATGTATGGATTAAATGGGGCACCTGCTATTTGGCAGCGCTATGTTGACGGACTATTTCAGGGTATGGATGGAGTCAAGGTCTTTATGGATGATGCTAGAATAACAGGGAGCGATGAAATTTCGCATTTTACGGCTTTAGAGGAATTTTTAAGAAATGTAGAGAACACGGGCTAAAGCTTAATTTAAATAAAAGTAAGTTTTTCCAAAATGAAATAAATTTTCTTGGGCATAGAATCGATTCAAAAGGGTTACATAAAACTGACGAAAAGATCTCAGCCGTTATAAATGCTCCTGTACCCCGAAATGTTCATGAAGTAAAAAGTTTCTTAGGGTTAGTTAATTTTTAAGGGAAATTTTGTGAAAATTTAGCTACTATTGCTAATCCTCTTAATATTTTAACAAAAAAAAAAATGTTAGATTTTTATGGTCGAAGGATTGCCAGGTTGCCTTTGAGCAAATAAAGAAGGAAATTTGTTCACCTAAAATTTTGGTGCATTATGATCCTAGCCTACCTTTAACTTTAGCTAGTGATGCATCTCCAGTTGGCATTGGTTGTGTTCTGTCACACGTGTATCCAGATGGCTCTGAACGTCCGATCGCGTTCGCATCAAGAACTTTATCTGGGTCCGAGAAAAAATACTCCCAAATTGATAAAGAAGCTCTTTCAATAGTTTGGGCAGTAAGAAAGTTTTATCTATATTTGAAAGGTAGAAGATTCACTTTGATAACAGATCACAAACCTTTGATAGCTATTTTTGGTTCAAAAGAGGTTTACCAGTGTTGGCAGCTACCCGACTTTTACATTATGCGCTCATTTTGCAGTCATTTGAGTTTGATATAATATTCCGTAAAACGATTGAACACGGAAATGCAGACTTTCTTTCTCGTTTACCAAAAACATCCGAAGAGCTTGAAGTTAAAGATGACATCACAATATTTCAGATGTCACAGATTGAAGCATTACCGGTTACTTCTAAGGAGTTACGACAGGAGACGAGTAAAGATATAGAGCTGGGTCCACTCTTAAGAGCCTTAAGGGAAGGTAAAGATTTGCAAGGGAGGGAAGCCCAGTATACCATTGAGGATGGTTGTATTATGTACGGACAAAGAGTCTGTATTCCAAGGAAATTTCGGAAGAACGTTCTGGAAGAATTACATGCTGACACTTAGGAATAGTAAAAATGAAGGCTATAGCTAGATCGTTTGTCTATTGGAAAAATATAGATAACGATATTGAAGAAGCCGCAAAAACTGTGTCGATTGTGCTAGATATAAGGCTGATCCTCCAAAATCTAAAGTTCATTACTGGGAATATCCCAGTATGCCCTGGGAACGTATTCATGTAGATTTTGCTGGACCAATTTTTGAACACACGTTTTTTCTGATCGTTGACGCTCATTCCAAATGGTTAGAAGTATACCCTATGAAGGTAACCACAACCAAAAAAACCATCGAATGTCTTCGAGATAGTTTTGCAAGATTCGGATTACCTAGGGTACTTGTCAGCGATAATGGATCTCAGTTTACATCATATGAATTTCAGCGATTTATGCGTAAAAATGGAGTTAGGCACAAAACTAGTGCACCTTTCAAGCCTTCTAGTAATGGACAAGCAGAAATTAAGTACATTTTTAATGCAATACCGAAAAGCTCCTAATGTAACTACAACACTTAGTCCAGCCATGTTATTCTTAAAAAGAGACATTAGAACCAGGATAGATTTACTTTTACCTGAATTGAAAACAAAAATTCAGGATAAATTACGAAGAGATAATTTCGAATTCCGAGATAGGAAATTTGATGTTGGAGATCGAGTGGCTGTGAGAGTTTACAGAGCAGCTAATACTAGATGGAAGTTTGGTACCATTGTAAACCAGGATGGCGTACTCCACTACATCATTGATGTTCAAGGAACCCTCGTGAGACGACATGTTGATCAGATCCGTTCAGTGGGGGATAAAGTGCAAGAAAACATCATTCCACTTATGCACCAGAGATTTCCATCATCAGAGGTTCGAGAAAACAACTCTAATATTCAGCATGCAGAAACGGCGGAAGATATTTCTAAGGATCGGAACAAGGAATTGGGTTCATCTTCCGTACAAGGAGTGCCATCAACTGATGTTGCGGTTCCAGATCTATCACAGTCTTCAGCTAAAGAGACTGACTCCGAGACGAGGAGTCCACCAGTTCCAGACAGGCCATTTCCTAGGCGTTCCGGGAGAATCAGGCGGCCTCCGGAGAGACTTGTTCTTTAAGGAGGGAGGAGATGTGGTATATTTAACTGTAACCAGTTAAAGACTTAACTGTGACTGAGTGGAGGATGGTATATAAATAACACGCAACTATGAAATTGTATCGGTAATTAGTAATGTGTTGTACAGTGAAGTAGAGATATATTAAAATAATACTTTTAGAGGAAGTCGTTTAAAAATGTGCATCTAATTATAGTTTGAACTCACACAACACAACAGAATGTAAACATAAAATTCGGCAAAATAAAATATATTTTCATAAATGATGTTAATTAATTATTAAAAAAATACAAAACGGCCACCATACGCAATAAAATCTTATTCAATAAAACAAGATCGCAGCTACATGAAACAAAATGCAATTACTTTTTCAATATTGTGTATCTTATTTTGTATTAATTTGTTTTATATAAATCTGTGAGATAGATTCAACTCAACCAGCACTGGAAGCCAAAACCGTCTATTTAAGTGTCTGTCTAAGTTTTTACTGATATATTGTTTCTACTATCAAATGAGAGAAATCACAAAATAAACATTATTAATTATTAAATTTTTAAAGTGAGTCAATCTACACACACACACACACACACACACACACACACACACACACACACACACGCACACACACACACACACACACACACACACACACACACACACACACACACACACACACACACACACACACACACACACACACACACACACACACACACACACACACACACACACACACACACACACACACACACACACACACACACACACACACACACACACACACACACACACACACACACACACACACACACACGATAATTATTCCATTCTGAATTTTGGGCAACTGCAATGGTTGGATGACAAAAAATAGGATTTTGGCTTTGTTAAGGCAGTCTGAGGGTTAAGAATGTTGACTGTCATTAAATATGAATTAATGTATTTATTCGAATCTAAGCCATCATCCCTTCTAAGCCGCACCGTAATTTCTCAACAAGTTTTTGTGAAAAAATAAAAATAGTGTAAAAAAGATTGATCGAGATATCTGATATTTATGAAACTAAAAAAACAACAACTGAGAATTATTGAGAAGTGAATAACTACTTTATTTAAACAGTATTAAAAAACGTTTAAATACATACACATGAACCTTGTATAACCCCCCACTTGGGGATACCATCTTTTCATCTACGCGACCTAGATTTGTAGGAGGAAACGATTGATCACCCAAATTCGGCGTAATAAATCTAATTTATTATTCCAATATATTGATCCAAGCATCACAAGTCTTACTATAGGGATGTAATCAGGATTGATATAACGTAATTCTAAGTAAATTGAGCCTGAAATCATAATCACTTATCTTTATGAGAAGTTATCCTAAGAATCTTTATCTGCCTTAGATTCCTTAACGCGCTAAAGCCCGTTCTATAATTATGCTTCTATATTTAATGTCTTACCATCAACTCAAGGTGATCAGCATCTCAGCCTTCTTTTTCCTTCCATTCTTCGATTCTACCACGCGAATATTAAAGCTCCATTATATACCTATTGACTAATCTGCATATCTTGGTTTCTTCTAAAAAGGATTGGATATGAAATAACGCCATTCTGGCTTCAAAGATTCCCCAAGAGGATTAGTGTTAAAATCCGGTAAAGCCCCGTCACAACCTTTAATTGCTTTAAACTTCAGTATCATGTTCAATTTCTAACATCCAACGAATTTTTACGCCTTCGATTCGAAGCCGCACCATATTTTAAGTGGCATTGAAATTGGGAGGGGGGAAATGGTAGTTTATGAATAAATACGGCAATAAAAAAAATCTCATAAGTCGATTTACTGGATATTTATTGCATATATTTCCAACTCATCATAAATAATACTCTTTTGGGGGATAGTGGATTCCTTTTTTCATTGTTTATTGGTAATATCTGTCTGTTTCTGTGGAATTAGCACATAAAGAAATTGATATTTCTTATTTAGTCACTAGGGCATCTGTTTTTTTCAATATTTATGACAATTCCTGTTGTGACATTTAAAAGAATTAATAGTAGCGTGAGAGTTATGAATTTAAATATATGGTTTATTTACGCCACAGCTATTAATTACAGTATATACAATTACATTGAATTTATTCAAAATATATTGGTTATTTCATTAGTACTCAGAATATGATATTTGTGAGGGAGGAGACCACAACCACTCTCTTTGCTGTTTCCAACAAACTTCCCCTGCCTTCTCCAGAGTTTTGGTAGGGGAGTGGTCGCCCTTTTATTCCCAAATTACATTCCGCTCGTGGGCGAAGTGAAGTTTTCTTACGGACAAAGGTTTCCGGGGTGATAACAGAAGACAAGACAACGCAACATTTAGTGGTGCACGTATGCATAGGAAAAGGGGATTATCCTATCCCCCCTCCAAAGCCGGTTTTTCAGCTATGTGACGTCACACTGGGAATGAAGGGTCTGAGTAGGGACAGCCTAAAAGTTCTGTCGGGCCTGATGTAGATTTTAAATTAATAGTATGAAAATCTTCAATTTCATATTGTTAAAAAAATATACTTAGAGGCATGTTTCTTTTTCTTACAGACTGAAGAATTTCTATTGAAATTTAAACATTTTGTACAAAATATAGTTGTAAGAATTTGCATAAAAATAACCAACCCTTTCCGCAATGGTGGAATTCACCCTGATAAATTTATAAAATTATTAAAATGCAAGGAGAACGAGTTTTATGGAAATTGACTCCATAGACATCCAGCCGGAGGTGTTATAATTAAGAAAAATGAGTGTTTATGAACTATTAGAACTACATATCTGAAATTAGTGTGTTTCTTTTGTTCAGTAGAGAACACAGTTTTTGAAAATCGACCCACAGGGAAGGTTAAAGGGAAAGAGAGCGTTTTGATAAAACAAAAAATTCTCATTTTGTCAAACTATTAGACAAACAAACTTGAAATTCGGTAAGCATGTTTTTTCGTTGAACAGAAAACAGTTAAGAACAGATTATTTAAAGAGGAACTACTAAAAAGTATTAGCAAAAATGTTCATAGATAAAAAAAAAATTCCCATTTTTGAACAATTAAATTGACAAACATGGGACTTAGCACGGTTCTTTTATTAAGTAGAGATCCGCTAAATCTGGTGTTTGAGAAAATCGACTACAAGAAAGAAGCTACAAGATGTAAAGGATAAATATATTTCCGATAATGATAATGGCTAGAAAATGCATACAATTATTAAAATATAGAGTCTTAGCTTCATTCATTGCAGTAGCTCAAAAAATTTAAAAAAATTTATTTTTCAATTTTTATTGCTTTTTATTATATATTGTATTGGTCCACCATTTTATCACCCCCTCCCCCGACTGGTTTAAGCAACCAACAAAAAAAAAAAAAAAGAAATTTAACTGTCTGCGGTATTGGAATATTTTATGGAATAATATTTAATTTAGTGTGTGTTTTGTCCATTTGAATTAAAAAACATAACGAAACAATTTTATTAGTCTTAGAAACAATAAATATCGCATAACGGAGAATAAATGGCATAATGGAGAATATTAGGGCCCCCTTACAAAGAGTCAGATTTGGGGAACCAAGCTGGATCTTACAAAGGACTGCAAAATCATATGGTTTTGGGCCCCCTAGAGTCATGTTGCATACGTGTACGTTACGCCACTGAATGCATGATTTTTATATATTACTTTACCTGAAATAGAATTAACTTCTTCTGGAAAATCTTTCTTGATTTTGTTATTTGTGCTTCAAAATTGCCATTTCAATATATTTCAAATTTTCATGGAAAATACAGCTAATTTCATTACCTTTTAAGTTTTAAATTTCAAATCAAAATCTGTTTCCGCGAATCGACTTCAATTTCCTTCACAAACAACATTCTTCAAAATTTTCGAAGAAAATCTTTGAATGATTGATTATCTTATTCGAGATTAGTTGAAGTTCTTCGCGCAGACGATTTTCTATGAAATGGAAATGAATTTCCAGTTTAAATGTCATCAATTTATTAAATCGTATGAAATTAATTTATTAAATTTTGAATGTAATAATGTCTTGTGTACGATAAATTACTGCTTTTAGAAACTAGATTTTAATTCGAAGACGTTGCTGTAGTAACTTATTTTTTTTCTCTTTCCCTGTTACGTTCATAAGATCGTTAGTTTTCTTGGAATGATTTTAATAAAACCAGATTACAAAAAAAAATAAAAAAATGTTCCGGAAATTTAATTTTAAGACTTTAGACTAGATTATTTTTTTCTCTCGATAGAATACGATACTAAAAGAAAAACTGTATTTTTTTCTTTAATTTTAGAAATATGAGCTTGGAATATACTTATATTTGTATATTATATTTTTTAAAGCGAATCTTGAAGCTTGACCACCTTTGTAAAAAAAAAAAAAAATGATATATTCTTCATATCCTAACATTATATTAAATTTAATACTGAATTTTGTATGTTAATTTTTTTGTACATGGTTTATTTTGTTTGTCATTGATAATAAAGGGTGTTTTTTTGAGAGGTATAGAACTTTAAATTGCAATAAAACAACGATGTATTATTCGATTGACATGAATTTTTTTTATTCGAAAGATAATCTTGTGGCATTACATTTTAAATATGATTTCTGGCATATGACTGCCACGGCTGGCTCGGATGTAGTCCAATCTGGTCGTCCAATTTTCGATGACTTTTTCCAACATTTGTGGCCGTATATCGACAATAACACGGCGAATGTTGTCTTCCAAATGGTCAAGCGTTTGTGGCTTATCCGCATAGACCAATGACTTTACATAGCCCCACAGAAAATAGTCTAGCGGTGTTAAATCACAAGATCTTGGAGGCCAATTCACAGGTCCAAAACGTGAAATTAGGCGGTCACCAAACGTGTCTTTCAATAAATCGATTGTGGCACGAGCTGTGTGACATGTTGCGCCGTCTTGTTGGAACCACAGCTCCTGGACATCATGATTGTTCAATTCAGGAATGAAAAAGTTAGTAATCATGGCTCTATACCGATCACCATTGACTGTAACGTTGTGGCCTTCGTCGTTTTTGAAGAAGTACGGACCAATGATTCCACCAGCCCACCATAAAGCGCTTCAAACAGTCAGTTTTTCTGGATGTAACGGTGTTTCCACATACACTTGTGGATTAGCTTCCCTCCAAATGAGGCAGTTTTGTTTGTTGACGTAGCCATTCAACCAGAAGTGCGCTTCATCGCTAAACAAAATTCGCTTATGAAAATCGGGAACAACGGCAATCTCGTTTTGGGCCCATTCGACGAATCTACGCCTTGCTTAGTCATATTTAAAATGTAATGCCACAAGATTATCTTTCGAATAAAAAAAAATTCATGTCAATCGAATAATACATCATTGTTTTATTGCAAGTTAAAGTTCTATACCTCTAAAAAAAACACCCTATATAATTGACAACAAACTTTCTTGGGGGTTGCCATGGATGTGAGTGCCTTTTTTTCTTCCTCTCTCTCTTTTTCGCAATTAATTTTCTTTTCCAAACATTTGTTGAGGAGTATGGTATTTTTATCCTCTCCACAGATATCTGCATCCATATCTCTTCCCCCAAAAAATCTGGGTTTTCCGGTGGGAGTTAGTTTGGTGTGGTTTATAAATATATTTTATTTTTCTTTAAATAATAAAATCTTCTGATATGTTTTACTATTTTTCATGGAATACTGAGTTGACTTTTAACCAAAAACTTTTTCAGGTGTCTAAAAGAAGAAGAATTCTTGCAGAAGAAAATTTTCAATCGATGAAAAAATAAGATTTAACTTAGATCAGAACTTAGTGATCTCTCGGATGACGACAATGCTGCGAGGAAAACATATGAATCGCGTATACTGGAAGGACAGTCAAGTTCAGATGAGAGCGATGAAGAAACACATTGGAATATTTGAAATGAAAAGACAATTTTGAATCATTCTTTGCATAAAAGTCTTTTGAACACAGTCATTACATTGATTTAGCTGTTGCAAATTTTTGGTTTCTGTGCAAAGAAGACGCAATATCAAACAAAACTCCTCTAAAAATTAAAGTGGATCGCTTAAAATTTAAGTTAGAGATAGTTGAAGTGTTATCAGCCTCTCCATCTACTAATAAAAGTATTTTAATCGATGATGAAGATAACAGCGTTGTACACCCATGTCCATAAATTAAGGATAATTCAGAGTCACACAGAAATTGAACTTTAAAATAAAAATTTCACCTGTAGAATTATCACACACATATTGAAGAAGAATATGCAAATTACAGGAAACCACCAGATGGCGCGGATAGTACGTCAAAATGACGAGAGTGTAAGAGAGAGGTATATAAGGAATGGTTGCAAAGAAGAAAAATTGTTCACAAGCGCTTCAAAAGACTTTCAGTGCAATAACCGCATAATTATGGCACAAAGGAAGCATTTGGATGATTTTTTACGTATTGAACGACTGGAATGTGGACGTAGCCAGCTGGAAGTATCCGAGAAACTTGGAATCGCCCAGAGTGTAATCTCCAGGCTTTGGCGACGATTCCAAGATGAAGGTAATGTGAGTAGATGTTACAGCACAGGTCGACCCCGAGTTACAACGCAAAATGAGGACCGGTATATATATATTTGGGAGTTACTGCCAAAAGAAACAGACGGAGTACAGCATCAGACCTGTCTCTTCAGCTATCGGTACTACAGTTTCAAGGCAGATCGTGTACAGACGCTTAGGGCACACTGGTCTATATGCTCGTAGGCCTGTCAGATGTGTTCCACTTACAGCAACTCACTTTCGCCTGCGATTAACCTGGAGTAGAGAGCATGCATTGTGGACACCACAACAGTGGTCTTGTGTGATGTTTTCTCCGACGAGTCCAGGTTTCGTTTGCAGTCTGATTCTCACCGGACTTTAATATGGAGAGCGCCAGGTACCCGTTACCACCAAGAGAACACCATTGAACGACACCGTAACGGTGGTGAAGGATGGCTCGTTTGGGGAGGAAT
This sequence comes from Trichonephila clavipes, assembly GCA_019973935.1. Lineage (NCBI taxonomy): Eukaryota > Metazoa > Arthropoda > Arachnida > Araneae > Nephilidae > Trichonephila > Trichonephila clavipes. The sequence goes on from BMAU01017449.1 coordinate 235,037, forward strand.
TATTCTTGGTTCCAGAACTGACCTGCATGTTCAGAGTGTAACGATGACAGGCCACATCTATCGGGATGTCATTCTGGAACAACATGTTACGTTTGTTTCGGTGCGCCATAGGTGCTGAATTTCTGTTTATGGATGACAACGCCCGTCCTCACCGTGCAAACATTGTAGACGAATGCCTTCAATCGGAGGATATCTCCCGTATGGATTTGTGACGAATCTATACGGAACTTTCTCACTAACCTTCTGAACCGACCTTTTTAGGGAAATTTAATTCCCTACCTATTTCCAATCAACTCCAAAAAGCGAACAGGATTCCTTATTATGCAGATTAGATTCAGTAGTTAAGTCAAACGAAATAGTAAAGTTAGAGCAGTAGGAGATAGATATTGAAACATAGAGTTATAGTGATTTTGAATTGAAATATTGTTGTTGAAGATAAATTAACCTCATGAAGAATTGTGATTCCGAGTGGTAATTATTATTTTGAATTTAAAGTCTCACTCAAGTTTTAAGAGTCAGATTAAAGTTAAATGTTCAATAAGAACATTATTAAATATAATTCTGGGATCTCTTATCGTGTTAATTTCTGCGTGATCGTTATTTAATAAATTAATTAATTGGATCATTAATTAATTGAGTTAATTTAAAGGATATTATCTTTAAAACCTCATAATATTAGTAGTCGAATTTGTTAATAAGTCTTTGATTCTATTTGGGAAAGATATCCAAATAAAGAAAGTTATTTATAAAAATGGCTACTGGTTCTTTTGTGACTCAAAATTATTCTTGTTCTCAAAGTGAGGTCCCGAGGGACCTTTACAGATTGACCAGCATACTCACCGGACTTGAATCCAATAGAGCATGTGTGGGATATGCTTGGCCGACGAATTGCAGCCCGTCAACCCCCTCCCACCTGTCTACCGGAACTTCGGAGGGCATTGCTTGATGAGTGGTGTAATATTCCCCTAGATCAGATTGATAGTTTGATACTCAGCATGCCTAGGCATTGTAAGGCCTGTATTGTATCGTACGGGAGACATACTCCGTATTAACCATCACACTAACCATGTTATACTGTTTTTTGTTAATAGGTTCTTTTTTGAAATTTGCTCCGGGGAGTAAAAATCGTAATTTTTATTAATTTTGTCAAACATATAGCATCCTTTTTGCTCTTTACCTTTTGTTTAATTAATAGACTTTACAAATAAGTCAAATTTGTTTTGTTTCTGTCTCTTTCTTTTCCTGAACTTCATTATTCTTAATTTATGGACATGAGTGTAATTCCACTCGCAAAAAGATCGAAGCGTTGTAATCCACCTGCTATACATGTCATGGCTTTTATCCTGGCTATCCAGGATAAAGGGCTTGACATGAGTAGCCATTTTTGATGTGTTGATGGCATTTCAAGGCCTCGCAAGTGCAGATATGAAAACTACGAAAGCAGGTCGAAAACATGTTGTGAAAAATGCAATGGTTACTTATATTTGTCAAAAACAAAATAAAAGATTTTTGCAGTAAATAAATAATGAATCAAAAAAAGAGTTAATTTCCATCAATAATTTCCTTATTTGTAACAATTTTAGTTGAATTAAGATTGTTTCTTCTATCAACTTAGAGCTAAAAATGTATAACTCGCGTAAAATTTCATGGGTGACCTGTTTCACAGATAACGCCCAACACCCACGAGAGTGCGGGTACCGTCTACATTTCCGGTTAAGGGGGAATTTTTTTTATTATTTTTCCCAATATCATTGGGGTCCATATAGTATTAATAACCAGAAGAATTTAATATTTGAAGATAGAAATAACCCGGGGGTCTTAAAGAGATATAAATATATACACATATATTTATATATATATACATATATATTTCATATACACGGATATGAAAATATATTTTCATATCCGTGGGTAGCAGTGGTATGGTCGTGGTCATGGTCACGAGCTCATGGCCGGCACTAGGGATGGTGATCTAAGATCGATTAATCGAAAAATCGATTTCTCGGGCCGGAAAAAATCGATTTTTTAAACCGATATGGAGCCCTGCATCGATTCAGAAAGTCAATATTTCCTCCTAGAAAATCGACATTCTATTTTTTTCTGTTTTGGTAAAAACCATAAAATTATTTCCAATTAGTTGAATGTACTATGCTTAAACACTATTTATCGCAGGCAGTTGTGCACCTGAAGTACGATCATATACTTTACTGGCTAGAACAAAAAAAAAGCTCTATTGATTATCACATTCACACTCAATAGTTCCTTCGATTACCGACAACTTCGCAAGGGATGAACGGAGCCTCTTGAATCCCAGTAGACTTGACAGACTTTTTTTTTAAAAGCTTAGATATTAATCATTGGGAACTATAAGCTCTATACTACCTACTTTCTAAGCTTTTTAATGTAACAAATACATTTAGAAAATAAATTTCTTCTTTTTATACCTAATACTTTGATATATTAGCAAAAATAATTGTAATTGTCGAATTCCGGGACTAAAAAATTTCCTGATTTTACTGAAAAGAGATCGTTTATTATGGTATCTTTCTTGTTTTTCATGAAATGCATTTATATTTACATTGTAACTGCAGATTTGAAAAAAATTGATTTTTTATAATCGATCTTATAGACCTCAAATTTTTTTGTGAATCAATTTAAAAATCGATCTTTTTCGGAAAGGATCGCCATCCCTTATCGACACATCATTTCGATCCGAAGCTCTCCTGATGAACCACAGTGCAGAGGGGCTGATTCTGGTTAAATCGTTTGAGCCTCAGAGTCCTCCCGGTGGTGTGGTGTGCAAGTTAGGAGAGGGGAGTGTCAGGTCAAGTGTTATCCTCATCATTTGACCGTGGTTTAAAATCACGAGCCCCTTTACCAATAGTCATCTCATTGATTTAAAGCGTGGCGTTAATAAAACACTCACTCGAGCATTACATATCCCTTGATATACCTTTCAGTATCACAATTTGAGAATTACTGTTTTACAATTATTATTCTTTTGTTAAAGCAACAGTGACAAAAAGAAATGGATAAGTATTAATGCAGTAAAAATAAAAACTTAAAAACAAATATATTTTCTATAAAATACTACACTAGATAATTCGTATGGATTGAAGAAAATGCAGGTGTCTTTTTTTTAAACCAGAAATAGGGATAACATTACACAATAAAACAAACAATATTTATAATTAAATTGAATATCATCAATCTATTCCTGTTGCTAGAAAAAAAAGACGTAACTAACTGGAATTTTCATTTTGAAAAAAAAGACTGCAGTACGAAAAACGTGGCAGAATGCTATTCGTACAATAGAAATGTTTAAAAGAGCAGCTTGAAATGACGTCCATGAGCTGCAGTCCGCACTTATGAGTAAATCAAGGGTGTCAAAACCAAAGGATACTTTGGGCCAAACAAACGAAGCCTATCTTTAGATAAGCCACAAAAAATCAATATTCATAGAAACATAAGTTTATTTTGAATAGTACATTATAATAAATATAAATAAAAGAACAAGAAAAATTTAATGATCAACTCCTGACGCTTAACATCTCTTCTCTGCTATTATTTTTTTGGGGAGAAACTTTGATACTTTATTATATATTATTGTGTGACGATATACGGACCGGGCTTCAAAAATGTTCATTGCGCGCCACACGCGGCCCGCGGACATCCAGTTTGACACCCTTGGAATATATGATGGTTGCAAACTTTAAGAAAACCCCTGGAAAGATGATCTTATTCGCAGAAAAAGAGCATCTTTTCGTAAGATGAGAGCTAAAACAAATATGTTACGTATACCTCTGACTTATTAAGAAGCCCCTTAAAGAAGAAAGAGGCTAAGCCGAATGTCATCCCTGGGTCTATCATGAGGTATTAATCTTATTTTTAGAATCCTTTTAGCTACGTGTAAGGGCGGACAAAATAGTTTGTTGTTTCGAATCTTTTCTTTTAAAGGATAGCTAACGGCTTGTTCTCGATTTCCAAACAAAAAATTGCTTCTATTGTTCATCTCTTCAATTAGTAGAACAAGTTCTTTATCTGTGAAGTTATTCTTCCGTTCTTTTCACCAAACTATCTCTCCACATCTGGTATTTGTTTCTCATAATTTGTTTTCTAGAAATTCGCCTTCCTTCTTCACTCGAACGCTTATCATTAAGGAGTAGTGTTTTTTCTGCAATATTTTACAGATTGGAAGGGAGATTGTAGAAACTGATACAATAGAGTACCGAAAACTTGGCTTAATGGAGACTGAAGGGTGAGCAAGTTTGTGAAAATGTTGGGTTATCGAGAATGGGATTAAGAAAGAATTTCGAGTGTTTCCCTAGAAAATATAGTACTGCACATGTATGTATTGTTTGCTTGAGAGTTCAGCAAAAAATAAATTGCCCAAATACCCTTAGACAAAGTAAGAGTACGTACTCTATGATACCATAGATCATTTACTACATAAAAATGAAAATTAATGAATACATAGTGTACAGTAATTTAACTGATCAGGCATTTCTCAGAACATACTTTATGAAGACATAAGGCATATAATGAAGCTAAGTAGCAAATTTTATAAAAATTGGCTAATTTTTTTAAAAAAAGAACTGCTTAATGTCCTGTTGTTTTCGGTACTGCAATTGTCGTCTTACTGCTCCTTTGTCGTCTTAGTGCTTCATCACTAAGACGACAAAAGAACAGCAATTCCAAGTTATCCGGCTGCCATATTAGTGAGTGTGCCGAGTTCTCGGGACTCTACTGTATTATTATATCTTCCCCATAAAAATCATTAAAGCACGAAACCAGGGGTCGGCAACCTATGGCACGCATGCTACATGAGTCACGCGGTACAATTCTCAGTGGCACTCTGCACTACTTAACAAATTTGTCAATATTGGAGTGGATGGGAGTTGTGTGATAAATTTGTAATAGACTTTATTTGACAATTATCTTCAGAACTGTAAACCTTTACAGAGAATTCTGAAAAAATCTGAGAGATTAAAAATAAATTTGCAGCTTTTTTTGTAAGTAATTGAATGTCATTGCTGTGGAAATGTAATTGTTTGAGGAGTGAAAATTGCATGTGCTCTGCATTCCGGTTTTGGTTCTGCATGTCTAATTAAAATTTTTCCTTTTATGTAAAATATTTCGAGTTAGCCAAGATATTGTTTAACAACTGAATGCTCAAAATCGTGTCAAATTGAAAGTCACACATTATACCCCTGTTTTTGCGATATGAGAGCAGTACCACAGAACAAGGTTCACATTAAAATTCTTATTTATCTTTTTATATAACTGCAAAGAAGAGAAATACTTATATTTTACGTTATCTATTTCTTATTTTAAGAAATATGTGTTTAAAAATACGTAATACACATCACAATTTTAATTATTTTCATTTTTGTTGAAGAAATAGTTATATTTTATGCTGTATGTTGAGAAATATCTTTAAATGATGCAAAATTAATATTTAATAAAACTGTAAATCTGTATTGTTGACCTCTATTTTCTACCTTTGCATGCATTATCGCGGGAATCGAATTAGCTTGAAAATATCCTACTGTGTGGCAATCTGAAACATATTGATAAATTGGCTTGGCACGCCACAGCTAAATGGTTGCCGATCCCTGCACTCAACCATTTCAGATATTTTGCGCTGATGAAAGAAAATAATGAAAATTAAAATTAAAATTTTATTAAATATATCATTTGGATAGGTTTTATACGCGCTATAAGTAATAAAATAAAATGTGATAAAAGATTGTATGTGATAAAAGGTTTTGAAACCTTACACATTAAAGTAATTTGTTTCATCAATTCAGATAACACCTTTTGAAGGCAAGAACATTTTCCTTACGTAATACAATTTTCTTTCTGATTTCTTTAAACACGTTTAATTATTAAAAGAACTGATATAAGTATTACCATAAATTTTCTTCAATTACATTGAACTTAATGAAAATAAATTGCTTTTTTTACTCAAAAATGATTTATAAAATTTTTACTGAAGAATAAACTGCCAAAATATTGGTATTTATAAATATCTATAAACGCATATTATTACATTTAGTGGATACAATTGGACGTGAATGTAACACGCACACCAAGTGACTGTTTACTGAGATAATAATGAATGGCTTGGAAATGGATCTTTCCTTTATTTCTGACTAAGCCTAGTTCAGCTGAGAGGTTATGTCAACTCACAAAATGATAGTTTCTAGGCAGCGAAGAATCCGTACAACTTCCACCAAACACAGTTGCATGATCAGAAAGTTAGTGTTCCGTGGACAGTGTCTGCAAGCCGCATTATTGGTCCCATCTTCTTTCGACAGACGATAAATTCGGAGCGGTGCATTTCCAACATTTTGAATCCATTTGTGCCAGCTTTAGCTGAGGAGTAAAAGACCTATAGTTCCAACAGGATGGTATAAATGCCCATACATCCCATCAAACCATGAATCAGATATATTCAATCTTCCCTTCTGATAGAGTATTTAGGAGAGGTCAGTTTGGTCTCGGCTCTATTTCGCCACCTTGATCCGGTAATGTGTGTCTACTCTTTGTGGGGAGCTTTCAAGTCTAAGGCATATCGCAACAACCCTCATAGTCTTCAAGAATGGTAGTGGAACCTTTCTGATGAGATTGAAGCAATTTCGACAGTCCAACTTCGATCTGCCTTCCTCAATTTAATGACCAGGTCCCAAAGGAGCCAAGAGATGAATAGTGGTCATTGGTAATTTTCATTATGTGCTATAAGCAGGTTAGCGACTTATCTTCTTTCCTTTGCTGTGTTTCGTTGTTTCCTGGAACTTTGTTCTCCGGGCCACTTTTATTTATCCCTTCCTGTATATATATATATATATATATATATATATATATATATATATATATATATATATATATATATATGTAATAATTCCCTCTAGTATCCTTTTTATTAACTCTTTGTACTAATATTTAAAAAACCTTTAACTCCTTGGTTTAAAATTAACATTGTAATCTTAATCGTGATCGACTAATATTATTACATCATCAATCCCTTTCCCACCCATGGTAACCAATCAGAGCTCTTATTACAAAAATGTCACGTGGTCTTCACCTTCGAGTATAAAAACTGATGTCTCTGGAAATCCCGTCTCTCTCTCTCTTCGCTCGTTTCTTTGTAGTCATGTAGTCGGCTGCTTTGTGTTGAGTGCTGTAGTTTCTTTGTTTGTGTTGTATCGTCCATATTCATCGTAATTAATATGCCTACGTGTTTCAAGATATACAACAAATTGGATTTACCAGACTGCCTCGTCGATCTTTACATAGAAAATGCATCAACATACATGAATCACTCGCCACCGGCCACGCCTTAATCTTTGGTTCGCTACAATAATAACTTCCACTCTCCACGTCTTACAATTGGTTTTACCACTCTCCAGAAATATTATGGAAATATGTCATATATATATATACATATCTTTATATATAAAAATCTTCTGTGCGTGTGTTTGTCACTAAACTCCTCCTAAACGGCTGGACCGATTTCGATGAAATTTTTTGTGGGATTTCAAGTAAATTCGAGAATGGTTTAGATTCACAATTCGGTCTGATATCACAATTAGTTAAAAAGATATTAATTAAAAACATTCAAAAAATACAACTCAACATTCACCTGCATTGTTGTAACAACGCTATTGTTATAAACAAGTAATATAAAAAACTTTTTTTAATCAATTCCAACTTGGATCAACCAAGGAAAAATTTATTTTAGCTACTTTTTATTAAATAGTTGCAATTAATATAAATATGTATATACATATGACAGAATCACAACATTAAGTGGTAATTAATTTTTATTCATTATCATTAAAGTATCGTATTGTCATCCAAAACAATCGTGTATATAAAATTTCCTTTCAACTGAAAGCTTTATTTAACACGTGAGAAAAAAACCTTTCCAAATTTTGACATAAGTCGCCAACGTGGCTGTATTTGTAATTTTTTAAATAATTAGTTATAATCAATTAATTTTTATTAATTATAATTAAATTATTGTATTGTCATCCAAAATAATCATGTACATTACATTTCAGCTCAATTGAGCGCTTTAAAATGTATTTTATTAACGATTGAAAATTTCACCAAGATAAATAAATAAATAAACAAATAAAATATGTATAGAGATCGTGAGCTAATAGTAGGAATTGAAAAAGACGTAAGTTGGCGTCGAAAATTGATTTTCAGCCAAACTGGCCAAACCCGGTCTTTATTGTTACGAAAATGCAGACGATTCACGTTTTTTTTTAGCGTTTTTAATTAATATCCTTTTAAATAATCTTTATATATGTAATTCTTCTGTGCGTGTGTATGTAACTGAACTCCTCCTAAACGGCTGGACTGATTTTGATGAAAGTTTTTGTCTGTTCCAGTGGACTCGAGGATGGTTTAGATTTATAATTCAGTTTAGAAATGTTTATTTAATTAATTTTTTATTTATAAATTGTTGATCTTGGAATGTTTTACTTTGGATCCGACAGACTGCGCTAAGATCGCAGTATCGAGTAATCAAAAATCTTTTATTATAACTCAAGTTGGTCCCGACAGTTGGTGCTGTGATCATTTCAGGAAAATATTTTGTCAATTCGTGTTATTATTTTCTTGAAATAAATCGTGTGTTAATTAAATTATTACATTCAGATGTAGTTAGTGTTTGAAGAATTTTAAAGTGTGCATAAAAAACTATACGTTTTAGGTACAATTTAATAAATATACCTGTTATAAAATAGTTTGAGTCTCAACTTTTTCACCTTTAATTAAAAAAAGCTTAAGTTTTTATTCACACAGCCTTTACATTTAAATTTGCTCATAGTATACACATACTCACACGCTATCGATTGATTGAATTGAGATAACCGTAGATGTAATGACGTTAGACATTATAAATAACTTTTTAATGCAAATTTTACTCAAAACGGTCCAGATTGTTAAAGCTTATTCATAAAAATTTGGAATTTTTGAATTTAAGATGTGTGTACAGGACTACGTCTGTCGGGTCCTCTAGAATATATATATATATATATATATATATATATATATATATATATATATATATATATATATATATATATATATATATATATATACATATGGAAGTAGGAGGCGCTATTGCATGCCTATCCCAGATAGCTTCGAAGGGAAACGAGGAGAAATGACTCTGTGAAGGGACGATGACAGAGACAGAACTACGACGTCCGAGAAGGACCCCCCCCATTTTAACAGAATGAACTTAGCCATTTAGACAAAGACGACCGTTAAATGTTTCACCTTATTAATTGTTATTCCCCATTTTCTTTATTCTTGTTTAAAAAATAAACAGATTATTCTGTCAAAAACCAGTTTATCTACAGTTTATCAGTTTATCTAAGTAACAGCATAACATATATGAATATACAGATATCTATAAAACCTAAGTGTAACTAGTCGAGATAGTAGGAAATATTAACCACAGTAGTGTGATAGCAAACTCCTGGCCTTAGGAACCAAGATTGCAGGTTTAAACAAAGTCTTAGGGCTAGCCAACCTCTTCACCTTTAATTTGCCTCTATTCTGAGCTATAGGAAAAGGAAAGAATAATATTCGGAGAAATTTAAATATTACAAATAAAATACATTATGCTATTAAAATATAACGATAAAATCATAGCCCACAAATATTTACTAGTACAAAGTTAAATTGATGCAATAGAGTATCTATCTATCTATCTTTCTATTAGTTTGATACTTGAAGATGAAATGAAAAATATGAGCTGCTAGATAGGGAATTTAATTTTTAATCTAATTTAATTATCCACACACACACACACACACAGGAGAAAGACGACTCGCATTCACTCATCATGAAATTAGACCGACATAATTGAAATTTGGTAAGAATGTTTATTTTGTTGTGTAGAGATCTTCAAAAAATAAACTTCTGTAAGCAGGCTATTGGGGCATAAAGAATTATATTTCCGATTCAGAAATTCAATTCCTATATTTTTTAAACCAAAAGGTAAGGGCTATAAAAATGTTTTTAATATTATAGAATGTTTTGTACTAGATTTTACATATCAATAACTTAAAAACAATGTATATTCATTCAGTATATCGAAATACCCAGAGATATGTGTGCGTACTGGCTAGTATATTTAGATAAGAATTTAGCCTATATAATATTATTTGAATCCAAAGTTTCCGCAATGAAAGAGGTCGAAAAGTAGCTTTAAAAAAAGAAAGAGAGTAAAGAAGGGGACCTTAAATCTAAAACAGAAATTTCTTCATTGGTGTCAAAGTCGATTTGATTGGCTATCTCTTAATTCAGTTGAAGATAAGTCATAACTTCAAACTCTGTCTTATATAATATTATATTTTGTTCTCAATGAAAAATAGGTGCGTGTGAAAGTGTTATTTTACCAATATTGGGGTATCCGGAATATCAGTATTTAATCATATGTTCCTTATTGATATTTTTAAAATTTTAATATGTGTTAATTAGTATGTAATTGAAATTGTGTTATTGCATTTTTCAACAATCTACCATTTTAATGCTAAAAATTAGACGAAAAAATTTTTGAGATAAAAATAAACAGTTTAAATAAGCAAAAAGTTTTTTCGAACACAGAGTGGGAATACATTTAACTGCAAAACATTATACCCAATGTAATTATCTTTGGCAGAACAGAAAGTTGTTTACAAATATCGAAACCAGTTGTCCCACAGCATAAATTAAACATTTTTTTCTAGATAAATAAACACAGGTTGATTGCATTGCAAACAATGCTCTTGAAACTGATAATGTCTAAGTCAAGAATATTATCACAAAACTTTTAATCTTACAGCACCAATTCTTTTTTACTATAATTTTATTTAGTAGTAGCTATGATGACATCATGGTACTTTAATATGATAATATTACGCGCGTGGTAGTATTTTTCTTCAATAAAAGTTTATATTCATGAGATTTTATAATTTATACTTCTAACATTTTTTTAGTGTTTGTTAAAATTAAACATGTCAAATTTGAGAATATTTATTGTGAGCCTTTACTTTATTATATTTATTAATAAGAGCCAAAATTTTATTTCATTACCTTCTTGAATGTTTAAGTATTTTTGACATAATTCATACTATAATAAACATTGTTCAAAGCATACTATATTAATATTAAAAGCAAAATGTTGCTAGAATTATTACACACATTTATTTTATGAACAATTTAAATAATTTATTTGTATGGCTCATGCAATACATTTGCTGTATGGTGATCATTCTTAAGTGACAGAGAGTACACTTTTCCTCCTATTGTAATGACAAATTCTGGTAGAGTTTGCACTTATATAAATTATATATGACACTTTGCTAATAATATAATAATCTGTAGCGCTTTCAAGTAAAACAGAAACAATGAATTTTTGAATTCGACTCGGAAAAATAGATCAATTCAATTAGTCTCTTTCTTTTTACACGTTATGTGGTAGTTTCTTACAATGCTTGAGGCCACGGTAGAAGCCTAGTGGTCAAGGTCACGAACTAATGGCTGGCGTTTCATGGATTCTAGCCTAGTGCCGCTGCACGTTAAATTTTTTGAGGCTCGAATATCCTGCCATTGGTGTGATGTGGATGTTAGGAGATGGGGTTCCTTATATGTGTGTCACTTGGCTGTGGTTTGAAGTTACGAGGTACGTCGCCAATAGCTGTCGAGCAACTTTGCAGTGCGACGTTAATATAACTCCCACTCACCGATTATAACACAATAAATCATGAAACGTAAAATACTTTTTTACAGCATATTTGGCTTTCTTCACATATTGATATTTTTCCGGTATTTTAAATAAAGTAATAGTGAGGGGGGGAAGATGTATTATATTGTTTTTTTAAAAAAAGTATAAGTCGATAAAAAAAATTACCGAAAGCAATCTCTAACATTTTTTCTGTCAGTTCTTGAGCCCTTTCCTAAATTCACAACACATTTTTTGGTGGTACGATAGATGTATATTCTGAATGTTGAATAATGAATTATGGGAGAGATGGATTTAATTCTTTTTGATTCAAGAGATGTAAATTGTTATAGTAAAAAAAGAATTAAAAATTATTAAAATTAAAAATATGTATATATGATTCTTTTTTACTGCAATTCAATAAAAATAAAACGTTTCAAACAGAAAATAAAAGTCGAGGCTGTTTTCAAAAATTTCTTGTAAGATAATTTTTATATCATAAAAAGCAGAAAATCACGTGATGGGAAAAAATTGACAACTGAATTTTTGAGAAGAGAAATGTAAAGAGCTTTAGCTAAGGGCACGAAATCCAAGTCTTCTTGTTTGCGAATCCAAAAAGCATGCACGTCTTCTATTTCACTCAGCTTTTATTGAACTAATATTTCCGAGTAGCTGAAACATTATTTAACTCTATATAAACAATTCCAACCATATAAAAAAGCATAACACACAAAAAATGCCTATAATATATAATATTAAAAACTGCAATGTTTTTATGAAGCTAATAAAGCAATATAGAGATATTTTTAGGGCAAAGACCTTGTGTAAATGAAATATGTGTCAAATGTTTAATGAAATATTTTGGTAGTGTTTATTTTGAAGAAAATTATTGGTAATTATTTCAGAAGCATTACGATTTAAAATACAATTATAAAAAAGGAATTCACAGAGCATTCGAAGTGATAAAATAAACTTATAAAATTTTGAATCATTAACTTTTAAAGAGAATCTAATGAAGACTCTTTTTAATAAATGCTTTCTGCTTCTTTATATATTTGTTTTTGAAAGGAGCGTATTATGAGCAAGAAATGTTCGAAAATCAGATTAAGGGAGAGGGTAGCTCGGGCAATGAATCTAATTATAGTACAGTATGTGAAGGTCTCTTGGAACCTCACTTTGGGAACTAGAATAATTATGAGTCATAAAAGAACCAGTAGCCATTTTTATAAATAACTTTCTTTATTTGGTTATCTTTCCTAAATAGAATCAAATAAACTTATTAACAATTAGTTCTAATATTATGAGGTTTTAAAAGTAATATCCTTTAAATTAACTTAATTAATTAATGATCCAATTAATTAATTTATTAAATAACGATCACGCAGAAATTACCACGATAAGAGATCCCAGAATTATATTTAATAATGTTCTTATTGAACATTTAACATTATTCTCACTCTTAAAACTTTAATGAGACTTTAAATATAAAATTATATTTACCGCTCGGAATCTCAATTCTTTATGAGATTAAATTATCTCCAACAATAATAATTCAATTCAAATTCACTATAACTTAATGTTTCAATATCTAGCTCCTACTGCTCTAACTTTACTATTTCGTTTGACTTAAATACTGAATCTAATCTACATAACAAGGAATCCTGTCCGCTTTTTGGAGTTGATTGGAAATAGGTAGGGAATTAAATTTCCCTAAAAAGGTCGGTTCAGAAGGTTAGTGATAAAGTTCCGTATAGATTCGTCACAAGTAGAATCCAGAAATTTCGGCCACACCTCTGCAGGCAAACAAAAAAAAAAAAAAAATCCCGTTCACAAGACCGTATTGCTGCGTCACAGTTAATGAAAAAATGGCGGAAAATCTTGAAGATATTGGCGATGAGGACATCGTATAAACTCCTAAAATATCCCATAATGAAGGACTAAAGGCTGTCAAAACCTCCCTTCAGTATTTTGAACAACAAGGTGCGCTGGTAATGGACATACTGTTCCTTCGTCTTCTTCGTGAAGAAGCAGCAAAACGTAGAATACAGCACGGAAGACAGCAGGACTCATTGCGCATTTCTTTTAAAAAAGTAGTCAGTTTTTGCAAAGTCGGTTACTTAATTTTCATTACAGACTGTTTTATGCCTTCATAAAGAATTTTTCTGAGTACACATACAATGCATTCATTAATTTTCCTTTTCTTGTACCTCCATAACTTCATAAAGTACGTACTTTTCCTTTGCTTAAGGATGGTGGGCAGTTTCTGTGTGTGTGTGTACTTATTCTTTTTTAATCCTAATCTCTCGTAACCGTTTTCGTAAATATGGCCACCCTTCGGGCCACATTAGGTTGAGTTTTTGGGACTGTAATCTATTTTCAGAAGACGGTTGAAAACAAGAGGAAACATAGAAGAGAGGAAAAAACAATTCGTAAAATTTAACCTTTTTTCACATACGTACAATTTACAAACTCGAACAAAACATAAGATCCAAGAAAAAATATACACTACTAATAATAACTTCTGTTGGATCCATAAACAAGTAATGGTTCGGAAAGATAGAAAATTTTCTGGTTTCGTTCCAATACTGTGTTCATTAACTTTATACATCAAAGAATGTATCTTTAATTAAACCAATAAGCTGTTGTCAATTCGTGTGTCTGCAACGTAGTGGAATGTTATCGCCTTGTAGCGTCGCCTCATTTGACTAACACTGTACGACAGCACTTGTCATTTTTGAAGCACAGAGGTGAGCTTAATGGCCTGATGGGTAATTATATTCGTCAAAGGGTACTTCGTACCCAGGGGCTAAACAGATGTTCAGCCGACTCTGGAAGCGGCTTTGATGTTACCACACCTCTTCTTTCTCCGACACCCAGATGATCTTTTAGTCCAAAGCGATTTGCAGATGGGACACTCCTGTTGGACGGTCATCCATTCTTTTGTTCCTTTGCACATGTTGACCGCGAAGTTCTTGAATGGAAGAAGTGTCGGTCTGTTGTGAAGCAGAAATACCCATTAGGGTATTTCTTCCCAGTCTCCCAGTGTCAAAGTGACGGGTTCATTGATAGACGCTCCATGTGGCTTACGAGGTACTGTGACGTAGGTGATTTCCGAGACTTCGGCCTTTTGTGTCAAATAACCAATGGAGTTGGGACCAAGGCAGAGGATGTCGAGTGCAGACACGTGACGCTCGCTATTCAGAAATTATTAGGGGCATGAAATAGGCTCACCCAGGGAGTTTAAAGAGTGGTTTCGGAAGATGACAGAGAGGATCAAGAGAAGAAGGGACTGTGAGGGCATCTTCAAGATTGAGTGACGGAGACTGTGGGGCAGCCGCACCAGTGATTGATCTGAGGCAAAGCAATCGACAGAGATTGTGGGGATAGTCACACCCGAGAGACGCTCATCTAAAGATCAACGAACGTTGATGCAGACTTGAGCTTTTCTCCAGCGAAGGGTTGAGAAAACAAGAAACATTAATAATGGAATATTATTTTTTTAAAAATTAATTTGTTAATAAAATACCTTTTGGCCAACGCTTGGTAATGCCTTTCCTCACCCAGAATTGAAGTAAATTTGAGAGTCAACGATGTTAGTCTTCATTTCTTTTATTTTCTGTTTGATTTTTATTTCAATAAAATATTTTAGTCTCGCGATCACACATGGTTCAAAGAATGAATTATTGGAATTGAATAATTTTGAATTTCTTATAATGTATATCAATTTTTAATTTCTCTTTAAGCGGTTTGATAACATATATATATATATATATATATAAATAAGTCCTATAATTTTTCTAAGATTCTCTCTCTCTCTTAGTTCTTTAAAAAATATCCCACACGACATTACAGCTATTTTGAAAAATATTATGTTTTGTTGTTAAAAAAAGTGCTAAAAAATCTAAGATCAATATAAATTTTTTGTATGGAATTCGCGAATGTTTAAAATAAACATAGCAGTTATAAGGAAAATATTTTTAACGCAAGACGGGATTGGGTGGACGACGAATCTAGATTCAATTTCAGCAGTGATGACAATCGTGTTCGTGTGTGGAGGACCGGTAGTGAACGACTTGATTATGTCTTCGCTTTACAGCGACACGCCGCTCCCACAGCTGGTGTTACAGTATGGAGTTATCACTGCTTACGATACACGGTTACCTCTAATATTGATCCATCACACAATGACAGCCCAGCGGTAAGTCCGTAACATCTTTCAGCCACATGTGTTGCCTCTCATGGCAGGGCTCCTAGGAACCCTTTTTCAAGAAGACAATACTCAGCTACACACAGCAAGGATGTAACAAGACTGCCTCCACCACATCCCCACTTTTCCTGGCCTTCGCGATCCCCAGATTTGTCACCAATCAAGCATATCTGGTATCATTTGAGACGGAAAGTTGGACAGATGAGTTTGGTTGAACAATAGGTGCATTTACAGCAACTGCGGAAGGAGATGTCTCAGAACATCATACGGAACTTGTATGCCTCAATGCCCGCTCGTATTGCATCGTGCATTCGCGCTAAAAGGAGTCCGAGTACTAAAACTTCCGTTCATTTATACGTTTTTCTGCAATAAATGATCCTTTTTCTTTGATTTTCTAATCGCTTACATATATCAAAGTAGTATATGTAAAATTTCGTTGTTTCATTTTGACGACATTTTCTTGGTGATCAAATTTTTATGGCATTGAGTGTACTTATGCACCCTAAAGATTTGGTGCCATTGGTCATCGTAATTAAATTTATTATAAATTAATTCAAGTAGAGTTTTTATCGCGAATACATTTATCGTCTCTGCCACTCTGTTTCTAAATGTTTTGGATAAATTATTCTGAAATGGATCAACATTCAATAAATATTTCTAACAGAAAGGAAATAAGATAAGCAAACTTTTAAACTTTAATGCTACGGAAACGCTAATGTGAAGATTACCTAGTCAAAATGCTGGAAACTCTTGATTCCGTACTTTAACGAAGTAAATCAGTTAATTTGCTGATTAGCCAGGTAATCTTTACATTAACTGCTTTCGAACATAATGTAACATATATAATGTACCCGCTTTACTTCATTTAGCTTTATCCAATGCTTCTGGAGATGATGTATCAAAAGTGAAAATTCTCTTAATTTTGTTTAAGTTAATTTATTAACCCATTAGCCTAAGTGTAAAAGTTCATTTATTAACCAAGTGTATAAGATAGTTCATTAACATAATAACTTGTTTATCCTTGAGCCATTAACAATAACATAAATTTTGTCTAGTTTCGCTGAAAATTGAGAAAGCTATTAAGGATACTTTCTGTTGTTTAACTACAGTACAGCAAGACATCGTTTATTTTCTGAACTAGGGAAACAACCAAACTAAATGAAGGGTGTTTTTTTAGAGGTAGAGAACTTTAAATTGCAATAAAACAACGATGTATTATTCGATTGACATGAATTTTTTTTATTCGAAAGATAATCTTGTGGCATTACATTTTAAATGTGATTTCTGGCATAGGACTGCCACGGCTGGCTCGGATGTAGTCCAATCTGGACATCCAATTTTCGATGACTTCATAAGCGAATTTTGTTTAGCGATGAAGCGCACTTCTGGTTGAATGGCTACGTCAACAAACAAAGCTGCCGCATTTGGAGTGAAGTTAATCTACAAGTGTATGTCGAAACACCGTTACATCCAGAAAAACTGACTGTTTGGTGCGCTGTATGGGCTGGTGGAATCATTGGTCCGTACTTCTTCAAAAATGATGAAGGCCACAACGTTACAGTCAATGGTGATCGGTATAGAGCCATGATTACTAACTTTTTCATTCCTGAATTGAACAATCATGATGTCCAGGAGCTGTGGTTCCACCAAGACGGCGCAACATGTCACGCAGCTCGTGCCACAATCGATTTATTGAAAGACACGTTTGGTGACCGCCTAATTTCACGTTTTGGACCTGTGAATTGGCCTCCAAGATATTGTGATTTAACACCGCTAGACGCTATGTAAAGTCATTGGTCTATGCGGATAAGACACAAACGCTTGACCATTTGGAAGACAACATTCGCCGTGTTATTGCCGATATACGGCCACAAATGTTGGAAAAAGTCATCGAAAATTGGACGTCCAGATTGGACTACATCCGAGCCAGCCGTGACAGTCCTATGCCAGAATGCATATTTAAAATGTAATGCCACAAGATTATCTTTCGAATAAAAAAAACTCATGTCAATCGAATAATACATCGTTGTTTTATTGCAATTTAAAGTTCTATACCTCTAAAAAAGCACCCTTTAGTTGTGAAAAAAAATTCTATTCCATTATTCATAAAAACATGAATCAAAATTCTAGTAAAAGTATTAACTAATATTGTGTTTAATAGAGACAAGAATTTATGATCAAAAATAAATATCAGGTCTCACGCACATATATTTAATTATTTTTAAACATAGAACTAAAAATGTTTGCGGACTAGTTCCAGTAATAATTTTTTCATGTATATAGATTTTTCAGTCTCTTATGCATCTCTTGTTGGCTTGGTGGCTTAGAAGTAGCGTTCCTGTCTCGTAAGCATAAGGTTGCGGGTTCGATCCCGTCTGGAGTAGAGAGATTTTCTGGATCCGAAAATCGTGGGCGTGCATTTCATATGATTGTAATGTAAAATATCCTTTGAGTGTATCAATGCGGCTACGGTATTCTAGGGGAAGTTAAATCACAGCAATGTTAAGAATCTGACAAGAGTTTAAATTGAATAAAATTCAAGCATCAAAAATTTGTTAGCGGAAGCCACCGCTAGATGCTGCCGTCAATGAAATGGCTCTTCCACTTAGGGACTTGCCATGAATGCTAAGGCTATTCTGCTAAAATGTGCAGCTTATATGAAAGAGAAAAAAATGTGATTTCAGAAAATAATGTTTGGAAAAGAATCCCTTTCTTCAGCATGTTAAAATCAATTGATCAAAAAATAATTTCTTTCTTTTGATTAAAAAAATGCACGTAGTAGCATTTATGGCAGAGCCAATCTTAAGTTACATGTTTCAGGGAATAAAGGACCATTTTTAAACGAAAGAAGTTATGAGAAAAAGCTAGATAGTGGGAGTATCTTCCGAAAATAGAGAAAAAGATACAAAATGCACACAACACATGAAAAGGCAAAGAGCAACACTTATTTTTTTGAATTTTTTTTTTTTTTACTGAAGCCAACTTGAAACTCAATCCTCACAGAAATGAAATCCGACATTTCCTTCTGTGGAGGAGAAAAAAGAGGTCTTTGACGAGTGTTTGTCCGAATTTTTTTATGAAACATTTTCGGTGAAGGAGACGGTTTCCCTCCCCCTTTCGTGTGAGTGGGTTGTATTTCTCCAGTATTTTTTCACCGTTTCTATTTCCAATCGATTTGCAAGCTGACATATAAATGGAATTCGAACATATATTTTTCAATTCCTACTATATACATATATTAGCACACTCTCTCTATTTATATATTTATTTATTTATCTTGTTCACAAATTTTCAGTCGTTAATAAAATATATTTTATAGCGCTCAATGGAGCTGAAATTTTATATACACGTTTATTTTGGATGGCAATATGGTAATTTAATTATAATTAATAAAAATAAATTAAAACTAATTATTCAAAGAAATGCAGATACAGCTACGTTGGCATCATTTTTGGCGACTTAGCGACCATTTTGGTGGACTTGCGTCATAACATTGAAAGGGTTTTTCTCACTTTTTAAAGCCCTCATTTGAGCTGAAATTTCCTATTCACAATTGTTTGGTGTGACAATACGATAATTTAATTATAATTAATTAAAATTAATTGATGGACACTAGTTATTTAAAGAATTAGATACGATCACGTTGGCTTCATTTTTAGTGACTTGGGTCAAAACTTTAAAAGATTTATTTTTCTCGCGTTTTAAAGCTTTCAGTTGAACTGAAATTTTATATACAAGATTGTTTTGGATGACAATACGATACTTAATTGATAATTAATAAAAATTAATTGTCACTTAATATTGTGATTCTGTCATTTGTATATACATATTCTGTCATATGTATATATTAGATTAATTGTAACTATATATTTAGTAAAAAGTAACTAAAATAAAATTTATCTCTGTTGAAATAAATAGGAATTGATTTAAAAAAATTCTTTTTATATTGCTTGTTATCTGTGAAATCATGTCTACAAAGTTACATTCATAATATGAATAAGTTTATTGAATTAGTAATTTTAATATGTATTAATAATTCTAACTAATACTAAAACAATTAAAAGGTTTCGGAGTTAATTGAATATCCAAATAAATTGGGTAAATATTTATTACAATCATTCTATTCTTTTAAATAGTAAAGAAAATACTAAGATTAAAGGTTTGGCAGAGCAGGAGCACTATCAATCTTATAAAAGTGAAGAAAAATTTAAAGTAAAGGCGATACTTGTTGTATTTTCTTTTCTTTCAATATATGCCAAGGAGGAATCAGAAGTTTCCGGACAGAGTCTATAAATTAAAAAATATTGTCAGTTACATTACTTAAACACATCCTCTTTTGAAATAAGACCCTTGAGCATGAACACACTTTTATTGCTGGTAAAGGTCATCAAACATTTCTGGAATTTATTTTTCGCCATGTCTTTTAATTCAGCCTGCGATGCACTTTTAATTTCATTTTCAGGTTGGAATCTACGACCCTGAAAGTGACGTTCTAGCTTTGAAAATACTCTGAAGTCGCAGGGAGCAAAATCAGGGGAGTAAGGAGGATATAGCAAAACTTTTGTTTACATCCCGTCGTTTGAAGCCTGTTCTTACACACCACCACAGAAATCTTTTCGATGTTTTCAACGTAGCGAGAAAATTGTGAAAGTCCAGAGCGTTCGTCATCTTCGTCAATTTCCCTGCCTTCCCTGAAACGTCGATGCCACTCAAAAGCTTGTGTAGGCGGTGATTTATCACAGCTGTACATATGTTTCAACATTTGTTAAGTTTCTGTAGCACTATAAAAAATATACTCTCTACAAAATTTGATACTCATTATCTGCTCTACAAATGTCATTGCTTTCAATCGCCGATTTCTAAATACACACACACACACGCATCCGCTTACAAAATACAATGCAGGGGTGAGCCACCGACCACATAATTTAGGACAAATTACTTTTAGAAAAGGGGAAAAACGCAGCCACACAGAAACGTTATCGTTGTCGCTCTGCGACAAAAATGTTTCCTGTTATAGGGTCAGTTTGGGAACTGTTAAATCCTTCTTCGTATAATTTTTTTTTTTGCATATTCCCAAAATTTTAATATCATCTTCGACTAAGGTAGTCAAAAAGCATGGTCCGAATTCGCGTCGGTGATGTCCAGCCTTGTGTTCAGATCTTGCTGCCTTTTAGAGACTGAAATATTACACGCTAAATCTATCGATGTTGAAGGAGCTCACGTTAGCGTGGTGTGGATGTTTGAGAGTGGGTCTTCTACTGAAATGTGTCGTCCTGGTCACTTGATAGTGGTTGAAAATTCCGAGGTCCATTGCCAATAGCCAACGTGTTGCTGGGAAAAGCAACTTTAATCCTTTAAGCAGTCAAATTTTTGCCCAAAATGTTAAAAAAAAATTACACACACACATTTTTTTATTGCATATAACTAAACATAATACTTAACTAAATAGAAGAATTTTATTTTAGTTTTCAATTTTAAGATTTTCACATTATTTCTTAGTTTATAATTGGGCACACAAAATCCTCTAAAAATGTTTGCTTTTTGTAAGTACACATTGCATACTATAAAGAGTGTTTCATAAACCTTAAGAGAATTTCTCTCCTACTCACAAAAAAATGTCATGCTCGTACCTTTTTTTCAAACGGTTGACGATTTCATGTGTGTATGCTTATTCATGTATATACACTCACAATTTAAAGTATGGTGTAATACTAGGTCTTACATTGCAATAGGGACAGAGATAATATCGGCTTTTTTTGGATTATTTTTCCATTTCCATTTCTTCTCAAGCTACAAATTGAACATTGCCTTGCCAATCCTTGATTTTTATTGAATATTTTCAAGAATCTAAAATTTTGCCTTCAATGAAAAAATCCTGCCTCCTCCACAAAGAAAATCATGGATGAGAAGCATTTCAGAACCATGAACAAACTACATCTCTTAAAAACACTAACTCCCTATAAGAATTAAAAATATTTGCAAATCAAAGACAGAAAGATGAAAATATATCAGTGTTCGTACAGTGTATGAGTAAACCGGTTGTGGCCACAAACTTTGGTAGCACGTATGGTTTAAGGGCAAATCAATTAAGGTATCCGACTACGTACGAAACCGTGATTTTGCAAAATCGTATAAATGGATAATATTTATGACATTTAGTGTCACTTAGACTAGAAAATGTATATATAATTATTTTAAGAATATTATTACAATAACAAATTATCAAAGTACAATATTTTGACGAAAAATGAACATAGAATGACCTATTTTCAAAATATTCTACTTTTGTGAAAAATGCTTCTATTACAATAATATTTTGCCTGTATATGGCTCAAACCTCTGTACAGAGGCTCAACTAGAATCTTTGAAATATATAACTTAGAAGTAAAGTTATCCACATTTTACTGCAACAGAGGGAAAAAAATTTAAGAAAAAACGCCGATAATTATTTAAATTATTGGTAACTCTGAAAATAAAGTGAATTTTTAAAAAATCCTAGTTCAGACTCTCAGGAGAAGCCTTTACTTTATCTAAGCAAAATATTGTTATTTTAGAAGCATTTTGTATAAAAGGAGAACATTTTGAAAAAATGTTATTCTAAGTTAATTTTTTGTCAAAATAATGTATTTAAATAAATTTTTTTGTCAAAAAGTCCCTAAAACAATTTTATACTTATAGTCTAATCTAAGTGACACTAAATATCATGAAAGTTATCCATTTATGCGCTTTTTAAAATCGCTGTTCCGAACGTAGTCGGATACCTTAAGGAGTTAATAAACGATCGATCAATATCTTCAAAGATTAATTTAATGCTTCCTACTTTTTAGAGATTTGCCCTTTCTTTAAACTGATTTCTGACATCTACAATATTTTTTGGACAGTACTTTTTTTCCTTTACGGTATCAGACTACGTTCGGAACCGTGATTTTGCAAAAGCGTATAAATGGATAATATTTATGATATTTAGTGCCACTTAGATTAGAAAATGTACATAAAATTGTTTTAAGAATAGTATTACAATGCAAAATTATTTAAGAACAATATTTTGACAAAAAATGAACATAGAATGACCCATTTTCAAAATACTCTCCTTTTACGAAAAATGCTTCTATTATAATATTATTTTGTCTGCATATAGCTCAGACCCCTGTATAGAAGTTCAACTAGAATCTTTCAAGTAAATAATTTAGAAGTGGGTTTATCCCTGTTTTACGACAACAGAGGGGAGAAATTTTTAAGAAAAAAACACGCTGATAATTATTTCGATGGGTTGTAACTCTGAAAATAATGTGAATTTTTCAAAAATTATAATGAGCCTCTGTACAGAGGTCTGAGCTATATACAGGCAAAATATTATTATAATAGAAGCATTTTTCACAAAAGGAGAACATTTTGAAAAAAGGTTATTCTAAATAAATTTTTTGCCGAAATATTATATTTAAATCATTTCTTTTCTCAAAATGTCCTTAAAATCATTTTATGCATGTGTTCTAATCTAAGTGACACTAAATATCATGAAAATTATCCATTTATGCACTTTTTAAAATCACGGTTCCGAACGCGTAGTCGGATACCTTAAATGAGCTATTACAGAAAAAAAAAATTAATTTGAAAAACCTATTAAAAATTGGCTTTTGTCATTACTTTTCTTTATCAGTTACTCAAGGTTATACTACAAAATACTTTTCTTTTGTTTGTAATTTGGTAAACCTTTGTTATTTGACACGAAACAAGTTTTGGTTAAGGTGACACACGTACACTCGCAGCTGTCGCTGGATGTCTCACTCTTCTTGACATTATCACTAATGAAAACACGCTCCTTCTCCGAAAACATATGACTTATCTAACTCAGTAAGAAATTGCGGATATTAAAAATCGTCGAACTCAATATTTTTAATTTATGAAAATAATATTATTAAGCTGAGGTATTTGGGTAAAAAATTTGCAGTTTTTACTGATTTTCATATTTAAGAAAAATATTTTTGTTATAAGAATATTTTTCTGTTCGAACTTCACACACACACACACACACACACACAAACTGTCAGGTACTCTGAATTTCAACTCAAAAACCCTATTTCTGTTTTATAATCCTTATACATCTAAAAAAAGTCATTTAGAAACATATGGCTTTTTTTTCGGAGCATAATTGTTAAGCATGAGGCTATATGGAGAAGCACAATATAACTATTCAAATGGTAGGTTGAAATGGCCTCTCTCACTCTAGAGCAAAGTTGAAACTATTGTATTTGAATTCCGTGAGTCTTATTTATTGTCTGTGAATTATTACCTTATTCACAGATAATGAATAAGATTAAGATAGATTAATCAATACGATTAAGCAATCCTTCGTTTCTGTAGTGAAGTGGATTCAAATGTTAAATTGCATGTAAAATACAATAAAGAGTGCTATATACTGTTACGATTTTTGTATCGAATGTTTAAAATAGTGTAAATAATTTATATCTGGATATGCAATACGTTTGTATTACTCTAGGGCAGGGGTGGTGAACCTTTTTGGATGAATGTGCCATTTTTTCTAAAGAAGTGTTTAATGAGGTATAGAGACGTGCCGTCAAATAATTTTGACTAGTGATTATATTGGGAAATAATAAAACTAAATACTAAGAACACAAAACTTTTTGTTTACTACGAAAAAAATATCTTTTACACTGTATAGTTGTAAATGTTTTATTTATACGGGTAATGCAATTTAATGTAACATTAATGTGAGTTCTGTTGTTGTAGATAGGATGACAAATGATTTTGATTAGGATTGTAAGATGTTACTTTTAGTGGAATGATGCTCATTTGGAGTCATCTGCCAATCGGTTTTTTAAGCAATTAATCATTTTTGCTTGCTGTGTTTCACTTTTTTTACAAAAGGATTTGCGATTTGTCTCAACATGCTGTTTTAAAGACGATGTTCTGCGTACCACTATTCCAGAACATAAAAAACACACTGCTTTTGTTGCCTTTACTAATAATGCCATATTTCTAGATTCACCAAATTTGAAATTCTCTGTTACACTTACACTTCCTATATCTTGTCCTTTTTATTCTTTTACTGAGCTAGCCATATAAAATAACTCTTAAAAAGCGTAAATATAACACAAAAAAGTTTTAAAATACAGCTGTGTCAATAAAATTGACTATGCTTTGCGTAGACAAACTTTGCATCATAATCAGTTGTAGTCCACGTAACTAAGACAAAACAATAACAAACGAGTGTACTCTCCACCGCACCGCGACCGATTATTCGCGTTTGTTCGTAATACTTCATAGTGAACTTTGTTATTTTGAAATAAAATGCAAGCCATTTTGATCGCTGGTGGGCCCAAAATATTGTGCTGCGTGCCATTGGTTCACCACTCCTGCTCTAGGTTGTACTTATTTTATGTTAAAATTGTAATATTCGAAAGCAACGCCGTTCCTTACTTTATAATGGCGATTCAATGGAAACTTGGCGAAGTTTTGGCGATAGAGTCAAGTTGACATTATTTTTGGTGACTTGGTGGCTATTCTGGCGATAACCTTGGCCACCATTTTTGGCAAGTTCTCGAGCCTATGAAATCTTTTTAAAATTAGTGGAGAAATAAACTAATATTACGATCTATGAAGCAAGCGTATTTTTCTCGAAAGATTCGTAAGGTCTATAAATAGGGAATTACTCTCTGAAACTAGTCTTCTTTTGACAGTTTATGAGTACTATTCATTTGACCATGAGGAGTCGACCAGCGATTAGATATTGCTGTGGCTGTTGTGCAGGACGAGTGAGTACTTGTGAATAATATTTTACATACTTGTATTTTAGACACTGATAGTTGTGTCTGACCGTTGTAGAAGGTGTGAAGGCCTTCTGAGATTTACTCATCGAATTTGAGTACTACATTCTGTATTTTAAGGATTGTTTTTCGACAATAAACTTCCACCGCTTTTGAAAATCTGTTTTGTTCTTTGCGACTAAAGGCATAAAATTCTCGAGCCACGACCTTCGTAACAATATTTATTTATCATTTAGTATGTGATAAATTTTTTTCATGTATATGCTGCATAATTAAAGTAATATGTACGTTAGGGGGGGAGGACCGAAAAATTTTTTTTCAGAATTTCAAAGCCTTACCTATGGGGAAAATATGTTCTATGGTGCATGAAACTTTCGTACATATATTTTGAAGTTTCTTAAAGAAATTATTATAAATTCCCTTTTAATTTGCATGCTTATTTCTTATCACTGCGAGTTAAGAAATATAAGAATCTTTCGGTAGAAAGGAAAGGTATTGAGTCCTAGTATAAGAGTTTTCAACAACTTTTTAAAGACAATTTAACTCCTTTTTAAATTTCTTTCGTCAAAAATTGAAGAACGAAAATAAAATTGTTTTGATTAAGTAAAGATTAGGAAGGTTAAATTTGTATTGGATATTTTTTCTAATTTTCAACGTAGTCTTGTTGATAACGGTAGATCGATAATCTGTTCTAGCACCCTGCTGTGCATATGTATGTCAACATGAAGACACGCTTAATGAGTGTCAGTCCTCTGTTGCATAGAAGTTCTTGTTTCCAATTTTGAAAACCAAAAAGACAGGTTATTGACTCTTTCTTTACTAACCAGTTACCATTTTTAAAAAATTAAGATTCTCGTTAATTTAGAGCAGGCTTCGGTAACCTTATAGCTGTGGTGCAGTAGTGTGCCATGCAGTAGGAACTAATTGAAACAACTCCATATCCACAGCAATGCATCCAAAGTTAGGGAATAGAGCTGAAAAAAATGTAGATATAGAATTATATATGTTAATTATGCATCATTTAACCCTTTCGTGGGCCTTAGGAAGATTACTTCCCATCTACAAAATACACTTGTGGGAAGCTCAAAACCCATCATAATATATTAGCCTTGCTATTATAATGATGAGAGGACTAATTCCCATTTCAGTTTTCTTTTACCATCTATTTTTCGATCGTTTGAATAGAATTAGCGCTTCTGTTTTGAAACTTTGAAAACGTTGTGTGAGATTTGTTTTCCTCAGACACCTGTTTCGATGTGATATTTGTATTTCTCAACAATTCTACTGCAAACGTGAGTAATATACTACTTTTATTGTAATAACACTTTCTTATTTCGGAAATTTCTGTATATTTTGTACAGTAAATATCTAATATTGTATAATAAATAATGGTTGAAGTATGAAAGTGCTATTGCATCGTGCAGGTGCAATTTGTATGCTATTTGAAAAAAAATAGAATATTTAGTTCGTAAATAATATATTTAGATAATAAATAAAGAAAATATTGTTTTTATTGTAACTATATTTACTTTTTTCGTATACATTTTTGCACATGTTGTGCGAGGAACAGTCTAATTAGAATAATAAGAAATATGCCTAACAATGAAATGTAAAAATGCTATTACATCATAAACAAATGGCATGTACAATTTATATATTTAAAAAAAATTAGAATATGTAGTTTATTAGGCTGTTACCTATGACGTTACTTTTTCTTCTTTTGAATGAAAGCATATAGCATTAGCTCGTCAGCTAATAGACAGATATTCCTCAAGAAAAAGGAAAGGATGTCCTGCTAGCTTCCAAGTAAAGTTCCGGTTGATGCACGTTCAGTCAGTGTGGGAAATCATATGCCAAAGATAGTTTCCAACAATAGACGATGTAGGAAATGTAGAGAAAGGGACAAGACAAGAGGACCTGTTACATGTGTGCAGAATATGATGTCCCCTTGTGCATTACAATGTGCTTCTCATCCTTTCATGATAAATAATCATCATTAAATTTAATTTTCCTTATTAGGATGAATGGTTCCTTGGAAAGTTTTCTTCCACTCCTAAAATTTAAACGTAAAATAAAATATATTTACTTAAATGCTGTTGTTTAATTGTTAATAAGACATAAAAAACTTCGATAAATTCAAAAGAGAAATGAATAGGTTACAGAAATTATTAAAATAAAAATAAGAAATATAAAACCCAGCTATTCCTTCAAAATGAATTACTAATTAAAATTGTACATGTACTATGTAACGTAAAAATATTAATTACAATAAGAAATAAATAAAAAGGATAAGTATTCATGCAATCGAGTGAAATAAAAGATTAACATTTTAATGCGAACCTTGTCCGTGCAAAGCTTTAAATGTTGCAATATCATGGGTATAATTTGTGATTTGCACACATGATTCTGAATATTCAGCTGTTAAAAATATACTTGTGGTCACAAAATATATTTCCTATGAAAAAAAATTCACATACATATGTAGAGTCAAAAGCGGGAAGCAGATTTATACAAACATTTAAATCACTCCAGCAATGACGTACAGAAATTTAAAATAGCTGTAGATATACAGAGAGAGTTATCTTCCAGATCTTTTCATGATTGCGTACATTTCGCTTTCAATAAATCTGATGATTTTTTTCACAATGCTACAAAAAGTTATCATTCCCTTTGAAAAGTCTTAAGCAATCCTTTTGATTTCAATTGAACATTTAACGCGAAAATTCAGTCACAGTATTTTCTTTTACATACATCACACAAATTACACACAAGCAGATTCAGCAGAATCATTTTTTGGCAAAGAATTAATTAAAAGATTAGGAAGTAGTCATTAAACGTGAGGTGTAGAGAGGAGAGGCACATTTAACTTGATTTCATGTCTTCCAAGAATGCCACTGAAATTTACTCCGTGGGCCACACGGGGGGCGCGTGCCAAAGGTTGCCTACCCCTAAAGGCTTTAAAATTCTTTTTGTGTTTTTATTTTTTGTAAGCATGAAATATTTAAATTTAAAAAAATGTACAGCTCTGTATTTTTTTAAAAATAAAATATAGTCAAACTAAATTTCAAACATAAATAAAAAATTAAATAAAATTACTAATTGAAATTAACCTATATATAGATTGTTGCCTTCTGTCCAAGGGTATGTGGGAGTATGCAACGAAAACTTATCAAGAGGTTGCAAAATATAATTATTTTCTTTCTTCTTTAATCATACTGACCTAAGTCTAAATAGTACTCTCGAAAAAAATTACATGAAACATCTACCAATATATACAGTGAACAAATGCCATTTTGAACTAGAGAATTTTTATTAAGAAAAAATTATTTAATCTTAGGCTCAAATTCAGCTTTTGATGTACCCGATAAAAATAGTTTCATTAGTAAAATTGGATCCCATAAATCTTATATATGCGTAGGTATTCCAATAATAATCTCAAGATTTAGAAGTAATTTTTTAAAAGTTTAAAACTCTATTAATATTATGCCACAAGAAAAAAAATTAATTTAACTTTGCTTCCTCGAAAAAACAATTTACACACACCAAGACTTAAATATAAGTAAAACAACAGACGTTTTTTAAATTAAAACATGGCAAAGTTAAAGAATTTTTAATTTTTCTTTTGCTTTAAAATTAATACATTACTGTTTAGCACTACAGTTGAACCTGTTTTTGTACGGTTGATAAAAACCGCATAAAAATAACCGCACAAAAAATACTCGAAAATTTCATGAATTCTTACATATAACTAGCAAATTCGTCGAAATACTGCAGAAATTTTTTTTTTATGTGGTCACACAAAAATAGAATCGCATAAAAAAGGACCGCACAAAAACAGGTTCTTCTGCTTCTTATGTTACTTACATATTATAGCAACAATGCCAATTTTCAAGATAATTCGCCAAGTTAGCTACCTTGATTTTGCATGTGTCATACGAGCTGAATTGGCAACCATGTGCTTCGTTTCATGTAATGTAGCCAATATGGTTGAGATAATACGTGAGTACCCTTCTAATCTTTGAATAAATGTATGTGTCTTTGTTTTTGAATATTTTTTAATATTACTTATTTGTTTATTTCTATTTAGTGCTCCCCATGTATGTTTTCCAAGGTCCAAAATTTTAAGTTAACTTCGATTAGTATAAATCAAGAATACCAGCTAAAGCTTATGGTACGTGCGTATTATCGCAACCTATTGGCGACATTATATGAAACGAAGCACATGATTGTCAATTCAGCGCATCTAACACATGCGAAATTCGGGTTTCCAACTCGGCGAGTTATCTTGAATGTTGGCGATTGTTGCGATAATACGTAAGTACCAAGCTTACGTAGAATTCAAGGAAATTTTGTACAAATCGCACTTGTAATCCATTTTAATTAACTTGAATAATCTTAAAATGTCTGATGAAAAACTAATCGATACTTCAGATTTCACATCTTTCATCAAACTTCCACAGTTGGGATACTATTTTAGCTCACACCATGGCCTTGACAAGTTCCATTTTATTGGATAGGACATAGAAAAATAAACGCACTGGCACGTTGCCAAAGGTGTGGGCTAAAATAGGATTTAATCCTTCTACACCTTGCTCATATACTGGCAAACCGTATTACTTCCAGTTTTCATATGTGACTGTAAGTTCTAAAGCAATGCTTCTTAAACTTTCAATATTTGCCACCCAATATTCAATCATAGTTTTCTTCGCCCCCCCTCCATACAATAACCATGTTTTGAATTGAATAGTACTATATTTTAACACTAAAGGTACTATACGGCTTAATCCTCTTAGGTGCCACCGGTGTATATAAATAACGTCTCACTCAACCAAAGTCTAAATTTCCACTGACGATTATAAACGTGTTTCCAAAGTACTATCTTTTCTGTGCACTGCTAATCATAAAATTATTCCAAAGGTTTTGGAATGCAATAAGAGGACATTCATTGACAGAGTGTTTGCGAAGGATTTACTTATTTCATGGGATTTGCTTATGTATTTCTTTCCTTCCGTCCCCCCAATACATGGGATACGCGGGCCTACGTGGGAAATGATGGCATTGGGGAACAAATCACGTAACTTTTAATCGACATTTAAAGTGTGGGAACCCCCCTGGGTTCCACCCTGGACACTAAGATTAACTTGAGGCAAAGAATGACCAGACGCCATTTGTATAATAATAAATTATATTTATTCATTTAGTTCAAAATATCAGACTTCTAATGATAAATATTAGGCTATATGTCTACGTCAAAAAGGGATTTACCGTTAATATTAAATTAAATTACGAAATATGAAATTAATAAATAACTACACTCAATATCAAAAAGGTTTACTGGAATAGGAGGTCTGAGAAATACACGCAACTTGAATTATTAGCTTTCATTAAACTTGAACTAATTTTATTAAACTAACGCTTGTGGTAAGCGATATGAAGCTAGAATATATCACCTGGTTGTACCTATGATCTCTTCAGGTAGCGTAATCCTCCTAAGGCTTCTTCGCTGAATGCTAACAGCAATGCTCTAATATCTTAATCCAATTGAATCCTGCAAATCTCGTCACTACTTCTGCTGGCTCAATCGCCTTCATCCTCGCTAACTTACAACGCTCTCCTTAAATACCTTATCTACTTTACATATCCCACCTTCTTCTTTTAGAGGTGATTGGAAATATACGCGAATTTATATACAATCCGTAAAGACACCTAAGAATATTAATGGAAAGATTCCGTAATTTTCTCCGTACAATTTTTTTTATGTATGACTAGCCCATGGGTCACTAGCAATTATTGAACTTGTTCTCAACTTAGCACTGTTAATTATAAAGTACATTGTATAGTACTGATACATTTATAAATGTATTATATCAGTGTAAATGTGTATTTTAGTTTTTATTGTGTCAAAAT
Source organism: Trichonephila clavipes (assembly GCA_019973935.1). Classification (NCBI taxonomy): domain Eukaryota; kingdom Metazoa; phylum Arthropoda; class Arachnida; order Araneae; family Nephilidae; genus Trichonephila; species Trichonephila clavipes. The sequence goes on from BMAU01017449.1 coordinate 266,667, forward strand.
GTATTTTGTTTGTTCACTTTTGGTAAATTAGTAATTTTTAAAATAATCTTTTATTTTTTTCGACTTTTCAATATGCTGGCACCCCCTCGTAGAGTTATTAACCCCCCCCAGAATGGCACGCCCCACAGTTTGAGAAACGCTGTTCTAAGGTAATTTAAATGCAACGTTAAGATGTCCCTCTGTAGTGATAATAAAATTTCGATTTTAAAAACAACATTTCCAAAATATAAATGTTTAAATTCTAAAGGTTTGGATCATTCACATATATATGTCGAAATAATATTATTTTACTACAAATACACCGATAAAATTTTATCAAATATACCATCTGTTAATATTAGTATCGTTACCTTCTACAAATACACCGTCTTGTTCATAATATTGAAATAAATTATTAGAGCTCTGAGAATTAGTTGAACTTTGATATTTTCACATATCCTCTAAAGCCCATAATTGCTTGTAATAAATTTTACTGACAGCTCCGAAATCTCGCACTGTCAAATATTTATTCTAAGCATACGGTCAGTTCCTTTAACTCAATAGTATGAGTACATAATTTTGGATAGGAATTTGAAAAGCTTATTAAATTTTAAAGGATGAGAAGACCAATTTAATTTAAAAGCCGAGATTAATTTCTTGCAAATTCGAACGTACCAGGCAAATTGCCGCAGCTGAAATATATTTTTACGTGATTCCAATTCTCTGAGGTATGATTATAAGGATAGTGACTAATGAGGTTTATTATTTTTTGTTGAGTATTACTAAGATTAGTTTTGTAGGATCTCAGTCTAGAAAACCAACTGATTAACATTGTACATCATATTCAAAAATTACATTGATTTCTTAATTATCAGTTGCAGATAATTTCACTGTGATTTAAGAAATATTCACTCATTCTCGTTGATATTTCGTGCTTCTTTTAAAACAGCAGAATATTAATTTTTAGTTTTTAGCATTATTTAACATGTTTAAATATTAAAATATATTAATTTAAAATAGAAAATTTGCTATAGATATCAGGGTTCTTTTTACAGTTTTTAATATTGAGCGACTGTAGTATTTTAATTAAAAATGTTGCTTAAATCATTCATAAAGAATGTGAAAAAAAAATAATATTTAAAAAAATTCTTAGTTAATTATACGAATTGTAATCTTTGAGGTCGTTTATTATTTTAAATGCAAGAAAAAGGTAATTATTAAGGAATTAGACGGCCAAAATTACAAAAATAAATAAATAAATAAAAATAATTAATGCATCCTAAAATATTGCAGTGTTAATATGATAAATCAAGTATTAACAATAAACAGTTTTGATTATATGAAAATAAATACAAAATATCATGAAAAAATACTTTTTTTTTAAAAAAAATATTTTAAACTTTACACACACACATTTATAATTTTAACTTACATTTATTTTTACAAGAAAGAATACCATTTGTATATTAATACGATTATTTATTATTTGATAGAAATATTAAAATAATAAAACTGCAAGGTCCTTCTGAGCGAGCGTTCCTTACACATTTCTTAAAAACATTTTAAACTGTTATATTAATTCTTGAAGTCGTATGTCAATTATTTTAAAATTACATTTAATAAATCAATAATTCTATAATCATAGTTTTTATTATTATAAAAGCATTAATAATAGGAATATAATTAGAAATAATCATTAGTATACTTTTAATGCAATATTTTTCAATTTTTTTATTAATACAGTCTTTTATTAAAACATTTTATATACACACCATATTGTGCTATGCATTTTTTATTTAAGGAGAAAATAAGAACTTTTACTTGGGATTTTCGACTGTGAATAAAATCCTATAAATAATTCCTCCAATAAATATGCAATTTTTTCGTCAAGAAACTTTCAACATGTTGCACAAAGTATTCTTTTATTGAAATTTACTTCAAAGAACCATATTCAAATAATATATCCAGCAGTATTTGAGCAGAGCGTTTTGATTTTTAAGTTAAATAAAAATTCATCTCTTTTTAAAAGATTCATTTGATATTTGAAGTATTAATTTTAGCGGTGTATATTGAAATGATTATGTTAAAAAAATGAATATGAAGAAGGAAAAACTCTTTAATATTTATCCTTCCATAACATTTGATCATTACTAATTATATTCCAGTTGAATTATTTTTTTAACATATAATTGATAAAAATTGTTAACTAAGAAAAAGTAATCGTTAGAACTGAATTATATAATATTGGATATTTTAAATAATTTAGAATAACAAAAGGTGATAAGAAAAATTGAGATATAAAAGAAAATTCAATATATCTCCAGCATTATTACACAATTACGTGATTTCTTAGAATTTCTTATAAAATATGATGCCAGGTCAAATATTTTACAATAACCTAATATTTTTTAAATATGAGTATTCTTAGATTTGCAATAAAATCTTAAAATTTGTCTTACATATTTTTGAACAGTTTCATAAAAAAAAAATCAAAAGTATACTTGTGAAATTTAATAATTTCATTTTTATTTATTTAAACTTTTTTGAAAGCATTATAAAATCCCCGTGCACCACAAGATATCACACGAGACTCACAGAAGTTTGTATTAATCACACATTACAAAGGAAAGAAGGAAAAAAAATGGAGGGTTATATATATATATATATATATATATATATATATATGTGGGACGGGTGTCTAGGGGCAATGATATAATTCTTAACGAAAGAAAGCATGAACCAAATTTAAAGAACAAATCAATTTATTAAAGTAAGAAAACAGATTATATTTATAGATTTAAATTGCTTACAAGAAAATAGATTAAAAGTTAATTCGGGAAGAGAACAGGATTCACCTATAGAGATGGGGCGTCAAACATTTCTAGGTTTATAGAAATGCCGTTTCTGATCGAGCTCACTCCGTCGTGTCCGGTGTGCGAGTGAAGGCAAGCCAGCCAAAAAAACGATCCCGCGCTTAGGGATTATAAGCGTTCGACGTCATCGCTCGAATCCCTGATTGGGCATTGAGATGCCTCATGCGTTTGACGTCAGATGCTCCGAGTTCCTCGATTGGCCTCTCAATTCAATTCAGTTCGTTTGAGGCCACCATCTCCCACATATCTCTCTCGAAGTACACTGGAAATTTAAAATATTCCAATTATTCGAAATCGCAAAGAACACAACTTTCCTACAAGTTCGGCCATCCTGGAATCACTGACCCCAGTGATTTGACATAACGTCGAATAATTTGGTCTAGAACATTAAAAATTTAAGATAAGAAAAATACAACACAATTCACGCAAACAAAAAACACCAATGACAATAGATAAAAATAAAGAGAAGCACAGTACACAATGAATTAAAAAACGTTCAATCTCTCATCCCGGTGAATAAAATTTCATTAAATCGGCGGAAGAAGAGGTTAATTTAGGACCTTCATGGTTACCTACTCTTTCTTAATTATACCTATCTCTAGGTTTTACTTCGATTACTTTGTATGGTCCTAAAAATTTAGGCCTTAATTTTAAACCTGATCCGAATTGTGTTCTCTGGATGGCCACTAAGTCTCCCTTTTGATACCTAGGTGCCTTCTTGCGTTTCCTATCGTAGGTTCTTTTATTTTCTGCTTGAATCTTCTGAATATTTCTTTTCGCATCTTGTCGTAGCTGGTTTCTCTGTTCCTGCAATTCTTCTACCATCTCTTCCATTAATAGGTTTCTCAGGTAAAGGTCTTCCCTATTTCTCATGGTAACGCCAGTCAATAGTTCAAATGGAGACCATTTGGTACTTCGGTTGGAGGTGCTATTTAGAATTCTTTGAAGTCGGTCTACGAATTTGTACCATTTTGTAGGATCGTCGATTGACAACTTGGTCAAAATGGGGATTAGAGTTCGGTGGATTCTCTCCACTTGACCGTTCCCTCGGGGTACGCCGGTGGTGATCTGCAGATTTTGGATTTTCTCTTCGGTACAATAATCACCAAATCCTTTGGAGTTAAAAGGAGAACCCCTGTCTGTTATTATTCTTTTGGGATTGCCGGAAGTCTTTTGTTGTAGCTTTTAATTCATCTAGTGCATCTTCTAGGGTGGTGGATTTTACGGGATAAAGCCAGGTAAACTTAGTAAAGGCATCAATTATTGTGAGGATATGTTGATATCTTTTGTTGGTAGACGGCAAAGGTCCAATAAAATCTACATGATAAGTTCTTAATGGCACGTCCTCTTTTGGAATAGGATTTAGAAATCCCTCCTTTTTCCCACACTTTTGTTAGCTAGAATACAAGATACACAGTTAATGATCACGTTTTGTACTTGTTTGCTTAAATTAGGTATAAAAAATTCTCGTTTTTACAATTTCTTCTGTTTTAGCGGATGAGAAGTGCCCTTTCTCATGAGCTAACTTGATTAGCTCGGTTTGCATATCCCTTGGTGCAGCTATTAATTCGCGGCCATCTACGTATTTGTATAATATTTCATTTTTAATAAAAAAAGTCCGTAGCATTATTTGTTCCTATTAGTGACTTTAAATTTTGAATATTTTCGTCTTCTTGTTGGGCTCTTTGTAGTCTTGCGGTGAGAGTATCGCTTGTAATTATGGTGACTGGGTACCTGCTCAGAGCGTCTACATGTTGCATTCTCTGGCCGGAACGATGTGCAATCTCGTAGTCATACTCTTCTAACAGTAATGTCCATCTTGCTACACGAGTAACTAAATCTTTTTTGTCCATAGTCTTTTGAAAAGCTGAACAGTCCGTTATGATTTTAAAATGATTTCCCAGAAGGTAGGTGCGAAATTTCTTTAAAGCGTTGACAACAGCAAGAACTTCCAGTTCATAGCTACTATATTTTTCTTCTGCTGGAGTCGTTTTCTGCGACATATAATGGACAGGATGTAATTTTCCGTCTTCTGCTTCTTGGAGTAAAACGGCGCAATATCCTTGTTGACTCGCATCGGTATGTAATTCGGTAGTTCTTCCTTGCTGAAAAATGCTTAATACTGGACTTTCAGTCAACAATTTCTTAAGCTTTTCAAATGCTTCCATTTGGGGTTGATCGAACATAAATGGGTTGTCTTTCCTTGTTAGGTCACTCAATGGTTTCGCTATTTGAGAGTACGCTGGAATAAATTTGCGAAAGTAACCGGTGAGTCCTAAAAAGCTCTGCACTTGTTTGACTGTTGTAGGTACCGGAAACTTCTTGACGGCTATTGTTTTTGCAATTGAAGGACGTATTGTCCCATTTTCGACGACGTGGCCCAAAAATTCTACTTTTCTTCTTAGGAATTGACATTTCTTAAACTTCATTTCTAAGCCATACTTCGAGGCAACCTCTAATACTTCCCTCAGTTTTTCTAAACCTTCTTTCTCATCTTTAGCAGGAATCACCAAATCATCCATGTAAATTATTACAATGCTTTTCTGCATGAGCTCTCTGAAGATACTATACACATATCTTTGAAATACGCTGGGGCTGGTGCTTAGACAGAAAGGTACTTTATTAAATTCGAATTGCCCGTCTGGAACAACGAAGGAAGTGAGGTGCTTGCAATCTTCATTAACGTCAACATGGAAAAATCCATTTTTTAAATCTAACGTTGTGTACACTTTGGCTCCCTGTAGTCTATCTAATACATCCTCTATCAACGGCAATGGAAAACGATCCTTGACTAATTTCCGGTTCAGTCTTCTATAATCTACACACAACCGGGTGGTACCATCTTTCTTCTTAACTAATACAATTGGACTCGCATATTCGGATGAGCTTGGTCTTACAATCCCCTGCTCTAACCATTCGTCGATTTGTTTGTTGACATCCTGATTCTCAGAAAATGATAAGCGGCGTGCAGGTTGGTAAACCGGTATGTCGTCTTTCAGGATAATTCTCATGGACACATTTGTCATTTCGGTCTTCTTTGGCTCATAGTTGGAGATTAATTCAAACAGTTCTCTTCGTATTTGTGGATTGGTAACATGTTGAACTACAATTTCGTCTTCCACTTCTGCTTCGTAAACTTGCATTTGCAGGAAACAGTTTTTATCCTCATGTTTTCGGAACTGAACACTTTCTTTACAGAAGCAGTCAGAGGCTTGCTCCAGTATATCTGAACCTATTACTACCTGAAATTCCAAACTCGGCGTAGGTACGACATGCCACGTCAGAGAATATTCTTCTCCATCTAGTTCAATCTTTCTCTGGAACGACCCTTTTGTTTTGACTTCGCACTTCCCCAGTCCGATCAATACTGAAATGTCTTTCGAGAGTTTCGAAGGTTCGATGATTCCTTTGCTTACATCTTCTCGAATGAGTGAAACTGAACTGCCGCTGTCAACGAGAGCTTCAATAATCTTGTTCCCTATGGTTATTTTTCTGGTCTTAATTCTTTCTCGAGAGATTCGTGAGCAGATTTGGATTGAGGAGTCTGTAGAGTTATTAATTTTCGAACATTTGGGGCGCTTCGTACAATCCACGGCATAATGACCTGGTCCTTTACAGTAGCTACAGGTTAGTCGTTTACTTTTCCCGGAGTAGGAGGTACCGTTCAATTGAAAATGTTTTCTCTCACGCCTATTACTTCCACCCTGGGGATATTCAGTTCTTTGAAAGTAAGTATCGCTTGATCCGCTGGCTTCGTATCTTCCCTTGGCAAATGAATTGTAAAATTTCGGTCTTAATGTTCTTCGGACACTTTCATACTCTTCAAATTTTTCTGCTATCTCGGCCGGTGAGTTTATAGTAGACCATTCATCTAAAAAGTGCTCCCGAAGCTCGTACGGTGCACTCTTCTTTATTTGGTCGGCTATAATTAGCTCTCGCAGCTGGTCGAAAGTTTCTACATTTGAACCGGAAATCCATCCATCGAAGTGTGTTTGTATTTCGTAGAAAAAATCTTGCCAAGTTCGTTCATTAGATTTTCGGTGAGAAATAAAGAGTTGACGAAGTTTCTCCGGGGATAACTTAAATCTTTTTTAACAGTAACCCCTTAACGTGGTTGTAATCGTTGCATTTATCCGCTGGCTCTCTGGCAATCAAATGAGCAATGTCGATAGGAATCAGTCCTATAAGCTTCTGTATCCAATCCTTCGGCAAGAATGTCAGTTCCGCATGTCGTTCAAATAATGTCAGGTTCAAGCTAATATCGTCCTTCATATTAAACTTATGAAAAGTTTCGTGGATCACTTTCGGTGCTTGTACATTTTCGGGGTTATTCATAGTATTAGCATTCTTTTCAGCCTGTATTCGCAACTTCTCTAATTCATATTCTCGCTCTTCTCGTCGCAATTTCTCTTCATATTCTCGCTGTTCTCGTCGCAATTTCTCTTCATATTCTCGCTGTTCTCGTCGCAATTTCTCTTCTTTTTTTCTTCTGTACGTATGCGATCCTTCACAATGCTATCGATCATTACCTTGACATCATCTTCGATGTAATCTGAGCTTTTCACGATGAGATCCTTTAGCTTGGGTTTAGTCAAGCTCGCTTCGACGATCAACCCTAACTCTTCGGCGAGTTCTATTAGATGCTCCTTTTTCTTTGAGAGAAGAAATGCCATTTTTGCAACCAAAGATCAAGAGTGACGGCTCAGAGAACAAATTTAAAATTTTAAACCAAGCCCAATTTTCCCCTAAATACTTAATCCGGATGCGAAACGTTTATACAATAACGCAGGAAAAGCTCCCTTACTCAACCAAGAGGAGAGACAAAACGTAGATAAAAATACAATTATAACAGGTATACGAATAAAATTCACAAATACTAAAAAATTCTAAAATCGACACTAAAAATATTAATACAACGAAATCGAAAAATTATGACAGTAATATCTCAATTTCTCGAAATATAGTCAATAAAAACACACTGGAAGAATCTATAGCAAAGCAGCATTCCTTGAAATTAATAACATATCATAAATTAAAAGTAAACCACAAAATATTCGTAAAAAGTATTTTAAAAAATATACAAAATATCTATTTCCCAGTTGCTAAAAATATTATCTAAAACAATGCACAATTTTCACAAATCATTCCTATTCGCAATCAAATCATTTAGTTAGCCACAACCACCACTAATTAGACAACATACTCTTATTACAAAACACTTACGAAACGAATTTATGTGAGGAAAAAATAAAATGTTCACGATTCCTAGTTATTAATCACATGAAAAAGAATTTTAAAATGACATGAACAGACGATAGTTTCGTAAATTTCTGCAATCGTTATTTGATAAGTACCACACTGACCTGGCGATTCGTTGATTTTCGGTGATGACGCCCGAAAAGACAGAATGGATCACGACGAAATTCTTGAACGATGCAAGTTGATCTTCACTGTAATGGATGACGACGCACTTAGGATCATTGGCGGGAATTAACTGGCGATTCGCTGACCCTCGATGACGACGCTTGAAAAGACAGAATGGATCACGACGAAAATCTTGAACGATGCAAACTGATCCTCACTGGAATGGATGACGACGCACTTAGGATCGCTGGCAGGCCTTTCTTTAAAATAAACTGGCGATTCGCTGATTCTCGGCGACGACGCCCGGAAAAATAGAATGTATCACGACGAAATTCCTGAACGATGCAAATTGAATTTCACTGGATTTGTTGACGACGCACTCAGGATCGCTGGCGAACTCTTTTCAAAGCAAACTTTAAAAAATACATTAAAAGGAAGTTGAAATTGACACCGACGGACGGGTGAGGTCTCGACGTTTTGAAAAAAAAAAGAAAAGTCGCTGAAAGGTGAGCACGAGGAAAAAATAATGAATAAGGCTATTGCTATATATATATATATAGGCAAATGCCTAATACGAAGAAACGAGTTTAACATCGCGGTCGAGCTCCCAATTTGTGGGACGGGTGTCTAGGGGCAATGATATAATTCTTAACGAAAGAAAGCATGAACCAAATTTAAAGAACAAATCAATTTATTAAAGTAAGAAAACAGATTATATTTATAGATTTAAATTGCTTACAAGAAAATAGATTAAAAGTTAATTCGGGAAGAGAACAGGATTCACCTACAGAGATGGGGCGTCAAACATTTCTAGGTTTAAAGAAATGCCGTTTCTGAGCGAGCTCACTCCGTCGTGTCCGGTGTGCGAGTGAAGGCAAGCAAGCCAAAAAAAACGATCCCGCGCTTAGGGATTATAAGCGTTCGACGTCATCGCTCGAATCCCTGATTGGGCATTGAGATGCCTCATGCGTTTGACGTCAGACGCTCCGAGTTCCTCGATTGGCCTCTCAATTCAATTCAGTTCGTTTGAGGCCACCATCTCCCACATATCTCTCTCGAAGTACACTGGAAATTTAAAATATTCCAATTATTCGAAATCGCAAAGAACACAACTTTCCTATATATATATATATATATATATATATATATATATATATATATATATATATGAAAGGTTACAAACACTTAGAGCAAATTCACAGAACCTTTTAAAAGCACTTCGGGAGGAATTTTTAACCGAAAGGAGAGTCAGAAAATTCTAAATGAGATATAAATCTGATGACGATCCGATTTGTTCTTTAATAATTCGATAAGTTGCTTGACGAGTATGATTCTTTGTAAATGGAAGTTAAAAGGTCTACGTATTTCAATATATAAATCCTGTTTTGTTCCATTATTTGAGGACATTTGGTCTGGTTTATATTTCCGAAGCAGGGGCGTAGCTACCGCCGTATCAACGGTTTCAATAATACGGGGGTCCCCAAGCTACAGGGGCCCTAACATGTGCAACTACAGTCCCACTAACAGGGCTCACATATCTAAAAAAGGGCACCGAAGGAATTTTGATACAGGGCCCCCTTAAAGCTAGCTACGCCAGTGTTCCGAAGTTATGTTTTTCCGTTATGGTATCTCTTAGTTTTTGAAAGAGGTAATGCATTAATCATCCACATATTGACTCTTAGAAAGTCCTACACCAAAGATAAAGCATCTAAGATCTGAAAGCCTAAAGTGGTTTCTTAGAGATTTCATTAAATACGGCTTTCTGAATAGTTTAAGAAAGTTAAGTTTAGAAAAATCCCTTTCGCAAAAGCTAATTTTGTTTGATTTTGATCTTTCGAGAAAATTATATCATCAGCTATCAGCTACAATTATTTCTGAAAAACTGGAAATATCTTTTTTTTATGTTTCTTCACGTATTGAGTTTAAATAGACACTTTCTCTTTTAATGATACCAATCTGATGTAATTAAAGAATTTCGCGCACTTGAGGTATTTATGACATCAAACTATTATAAGAATTTTAAAAAATGAAACTTTCATACACATAAGAGTAAAATTAATGGAAAATAAATACACCAAAGTATATATTTGGTTAAATTACTTGAATACAGCCTTATTAGATTAATGATAAATAAGTTCCCTGTTCCAGTTGGCTTCGGAGTTTTAGAGGTAGCGTGTCCCCTTCGTAATCCTAAGGATTTGACCTCGGCTGGAGACGATAGATTTTCTGAATGTGAAAATCGAAGACATGCATGTCATTCGATTATATTGCATGTAAAAGATCCCTTGAATATCAATCTGATCGTGATAATTTCAGCAAAATTAAAGGCAAAGAGAATTCGACAATTTATCGTAAAAGCTGTGCGTAATTTTATAGCATCTGATCCCATTAAAAGGATTTCAGAAAATACGTATTGTGATTGAAAATATCATATTATTGATGATCGTGTACGTAGAACTGCTGTTCTCATAATTTCTACTCCATCCTTTGTTTTTGGACTCTTTAATACAGTTACGCAGACATCATGTCACGACCTGGAGGCTGCAGGTGTAAGAGGGTTTGGAGAATAAGCAGACATGAATTTAAAAATAGTTGCTTATATTTTAGATCTAACAGTGTAAGAACGATTTACACCTTATTCCTTAACCTTGAGAGTAATCTTGAATTAAAATTCTTAATCTAATGAAATTATTCAAAAATACTTATCTGTAGTCGGAGTTCCTTATACAATTCCTACTCGAACAACGATAACTTGGTACAGATCCACTGCTATTTTCTTCCACAACTCCGGGTGGATTCTTTGATGAATATTAATTTCACAAGCCACACAACTTTCTATTCATATAATTCACTTTCTACTAATCCGAGATTTCACAATTAACCTCATACGACCCAATACCAGGGTTTGAATAGCATTTACATTAGCATAAAATAAAGTCATCTCACAACGGAAAGCGGTTTTAAACTAAAATCACAGTTGCAGAATAATTTTTTCAAGAGGATTAATTGAAGTACAGCGGAGAGAACCCGTCACAATCAATTTAGAGCAGTGTTTCTCAAACTGTGGGGCGCGCCCCCTGGGGGCGCGATAAACGTACAAGGGGGCGCGAGCATATCGAAAATAAAAGATTAAAAAAATTATTTACTGGAATAAAGTAAAACAAAATACTTTCTGACATAATAAAAAATACACATTTACACTGATATAATTTATATATCTGCGATATTACGTCATAAAAAAATTAAAGCTTCTACTTTTATTACGGTTTCTTTTCAAACCAAAATGAGAAAAAACAAAACCCAGACCCATAATCGAAAAAAAAATTTAGGAAGATGAAATATTCATCACTTTTTTTTTTATATTATTGTCATCAGCTGTAAGCAGCAGAATGTAGTTGCTGCGGTTTGACCTTCGAACTTACTTGTACGATTAGTTACGTCCCTGCTCTTATGTATTTGTTTTTTCATTTAGGGAAGTTGCAAATAAACTAGTATTTCTGCTGCGATTTTTTCCTTGTAAAATTTTTTATGATTTTTGGAAAAGCACAGAGAGCTCTTTGAAGGATTACTTGGTCAAGATTTATTTCTATGAGTTATTTCCAAACATATAAAAAAGCATAATGAAAAACGTTTTACATAATTTTTTTTGAACATTCATATTGTAATGAATACCCTTTTATTCCGGAGCTGTCACGCCGAGAACAGAGTGCACGAAATCGGTAATTCTCGCAAAACTGTTTAATTGTTACCAATGGCTCTGACACTATCCTCCTGTTTGACAGTCTTAACGTGTGAACTAAAATATATTTGTCACATATCTCTCTCTTTTTTGGGAGTGACAAACGTGTTTTTACAATCTTAAGGTACTTGTTTTGACTGAGTTCCCGGTGTGATAACTTTTTTTCCGAAATATTTTCTGTGTTATTGAAAGTAGGTGAGTATATTTTCTCTTAATTAAATTATTCACTGGAATTACGATTTTTATTGTGTACTATAAAAATAATTATAAAAAAGATTGGGGTGGCTCAATAACCCCACTCGACCATTAGTATCGAGTGCGTGCCTGCTCCAGGTTTAAAACATGTTGAAGTCTTTTCACTTTAAATATTAAAAATAAAATACAATTATTTTTCATCGGAATTTTATATTATTGTTCATTATTCAACATCAATTCTAAATGCTAATTCTGTGAGGCTTAAAATTACAGTTCACTTAAAACTAACTATAATTTGAGCAATGATTTAAAAAAAAAATCATTTTACATTTTTGTAAACATTGTTACGCATTTGGCTTTACTCTCCTTAAAATTCAGCGATTATATCAATAATGTTTTATTTTCCTATAAATGAACTCGTGCAAAGAGCGGGTACTTCAGTCGGTATACTTTTAATGTATCAGTGCTGCACAGAGTATTTTATAACTAATTAATTAATGCTAAATTAAGAACAAGTTTAATAAGTATTAGTGACGTCCATGGGCTTGTATTACACAGCAAATTTTTCAAAGGAATGCTTATGACTAGAAATTGACCCACTGAGTTCTTTCTAAAAAAAAGCTGATATCTATATGTTGTCTTCTAAGCAGCCACCGCATTTTGCAATATGTTCCAATTTAAAAATTAGAGAAAGGAAAAATAACATAATAATTATCCTATTACTTAATATTTTTTTTGCTTAAAAGCAACATATACAAAATTTAATATTTATGTCATGAATTTGTACGGTATATAATTAAAATTATTGCTTTAGCGTAAAAAAAAGTGCATTATTATTGCATTCAGTAAATTATTAATGTATAAGGGGGCGCGATAAAAATTGTGATTGATAAGGGGGCGCCAGTATTGAAAGTTTGAGAAGCACTGATTTAGAGGTTTCACTATGTAATATATTTACTTTTTTTCGTGAATACATACATGGACATCATGTTATATTTTTAGAATACTGTGATAGATGATTGGTGAATATAATCCAGTTCGCTTTCTTTTATTTAAAATAAAGTGTAAGAATAATTCTTTCGTCATCGGTGCTTTTCGCAAAAACAAAGCTTCCGGGCTATTGTCAACTGTACTCTCATTTTAGCTCGGATATACGGGGGGTCGCTTCTTTATCCTGATTGATGAAGTCGACCTCTGAAATGCTGAATAATTTTGGTTTCTTTTTTGACAGACTTGAGATAATGGTACATCGTTTTACATACTATCATAATAATTATCATTTGCTCTGAAAAAATTTTTACTTTCAGTAATCAATAATTGGCAGAGAAGTATGTACTGCATTAAAAGAAAGAACAAAATATTAATCCGTTTCTGACGTTAAAAAGCCTTTGTAGAATTCATATTCGAATAATTGTTCTTTTTTCTCTCTTTTCGAATATTATCTTTACCAGGAGTTATTCTAAGTATTTAATTTAGTGCTATATGACTTTTCTCTACCAGAATTATTTCTCTCTTTTAAAAAATTGAATCAAATAATTTATGTCAAAGGGCAAAATTTCACTCTCCCTGAAATTATTTTGGAAAATCACCAAGAAAGGAAGCACAATATATAGCAACTGAAGGGAACGAATTTGTGAACGCCCCAATGGCGTTACATTAGAAAAGGTTATTAGTGATCAACCCAAAAATTCCCACGAATCCAGTTAAAGATTCGATTTGAATTACCCTAGCGCTTCTCAAACTGTGGAGCGTGCCCACTAGGAGGGCACGAGCATATCGAAAAGTCAAAAACAAAAGATTATTTCAAAGCCAAGAACAAGTTTAATAATTACCAGTGACCGCATTGGTTGTTCATATATAAAATTATATGCAAAAATTAACACTTATCTGGATCATTTGTACACCTTATAATTAATCCCTTAGCTTCAGATTAAAAGTTATGCGACTCACTCCTCAATGCCACCGTTTTGCACGTATGCACGCATATGTGGTGTTTTTGGGGGGGGGGGGAGGGAGAAAAGGAAAATAAGAAAATCCTCTGAAATAAAAGTACATCCTTCTCAAACAATGTTAAGGTTATTTTACTGCATTCCAAAGTCTTCGGAATAATTTCATGGATAGTAGTGAACATATTTCGGAAAGACGTATATATACGTCCGAGGCAATTTACGCACTGGCTGAGCGAGACGTTTATACACGCTGGTGGCGAAGAGATTAAAGTTATATTGTAGCTCTAGCATAAAAGTATCATATTATCGAATTCAACACTATAAAGACTGAGATTTAGTATATACCTATATTGCCCGAAAGCAGTCAAAATGACTGCGTTGTGAAAAGAATACCTAATGTGTAAAAAAAATTTGTTTGAAAAATTAATTTTTAATATTTTTTATATTATTTACAGTCATATAACAAGTTATTAGTAAATATTAACCATAAAAAAATTTACTTCACTTGGGAAAAAAAAGTATTCTAAAATTCTAAGAAGTTGTGCCATTATAAAGAGAATTTTGAGAAGCATTGGTGTAGAGTGCTCACTTGAAAGTCGATGTAATAAAGAGTGTTTTTTTCCAGGTATAGAAGTTTAAGTTGGCATTACTTTCCAAGATGGCGACCGATTTAACAGCTGTCAAGTGATTTATTCTCAGTTTGGTTTGGCAATTCATCAAAACGATCATCAAGCAAGGCGTAGGTTCGTCGAATGGGCCCAAAACGAGATTGCTGTTGTTCCCGATTTTCATAAGCGAATTTTGGTTAGCGATGAACCGCACTTCTGGTTGAATGGCTACGTCAACAAACAAAACTGCCGCATCTGGAGTGAAGCTAATCCACAAGTGTATGTCGAAACACCGTTACATCCAGAAAAACTGACTGTTTGGTGCTCTTTACGGGCTGGTGGAATCATTGGTCCGTACTTCTTCAAAAACGATGAAGGCCACAACGTTACAGTCAATGGTGATCGGTATAGAGCCCTGATTACTAACTTTTCATTCCTGAATTGAACAATCATGATGTCCAGGAACTGTGGTTCCAACAAGACGGCGCAACATGTCACACAGCTCGTGCCACATTTGATTTATTGAAAGACACGTTTGGTGACCGCCTAATTTCACGTTTTGGACCTGTGAATTGGCCTCCAAGATCTTGTGATTTAACACCGCTAGACTATTTTCTGTGGGGCTATGTAAAGTCATTGGTCTATGCGGATAAGCCACAAACGCTTGACCATTTGGAAGACAACATTCGCCGTGTTATTGCCGATATACGGCCACAAATGTTGGAAAAAGTCATCGAAAATTGGACGTCCAGATTGACTATATCCGAGCCAGCCGTGGCAGTCCTATGCCAGAATTTACATTTAAAATGTAATGCCACAAGATTATCTTTCGAATAAAAAAATTCATGTCAATCGAATAATACATCGTTGTTTTATTGCAATTTAATGTTCTATATCTCTAAAAAAACACCCTTTATAAGCAATTGTTTTTCTAATTTAAAAGCTGTCAAAATGACTTCCTTCGACAATCTAGTGTGAATACATCGTTATTGTAGGGAGGGGGTCGCGATAAAAATTGTGATTGAATATTGGGTCGCAAGTATTGAAAGTTTGAGAAGCACTGGATTCACCCAGTATTCCGGTACATTACGCGCACCGGCGTATAATACACTCCTCTGTCTTCAAACTGCAATGTTTAATTTATAGATATATTTGTAGCCTTTTTTTTTACAAAGTCTGAAATATACACATGCAATGCTCTTATCTTTGGAGGTTTATATATAACGTGAGAATAGATAAGAAAAGCAAGGAATGAAAATAAACCTGACATAATGAAAAAGTCGTTTAAAAAAAGTAGTACATCTAACAATCTAGATGGAAAGGAAGATTATTACCTATTCATGGATCAGAGTAATAGTGAAGGTGAAAAGATGGAACAAAAAATTTGGTAATGTGCTTGAAGATGTAACAGAAGACGAATAGGACGAAATTTTCTTGTTATCCAATGATGAATCTTCATAAGTTATGTTACTCTTTTAATACTTAGGTACATGAAGAAGTATACTTTTTAAATTCCTGTTATTAGTTCACTCCTTCATCCATTCAAGTTCAAATTAATTTTTTAAAACTTGTAGTGGATGACACTTGATGTTAATACAGTTTTTTTTCAAATATTAATTCATTAATTAAATGAGCTACCGGTTTTCGACGCCAACTTAGATTCATCTCCATTGTTGCAACAATGTAACTGTTAAAACAATGACAAAAGTTGGCGTTGAAAACCGGTTTTCTCAGTCAAACTAGCCTAACCGGGTGTGCATTGTTACAACAATGCAGACAAATCATGTTCTTTTTACAATTCCTAGTATTAGTTCTCTTTCTTTCTATATATATATATATATATATATATATATATATATATATATATACACATATATATATACACATATATATATATACATATATATATATATATGTATATATATATATATATATATATACATATATATATATATATATATATATATATATATATATATACACATATATATATACACATATATATATATATACATATATATATATATGTATGTATATATATATATATATATATATATATATATATATATATATATATATATATATATATATATATATATATATATATATATATATATATATCTTGTTCAAATTTCCAATCTTTAAGGAAATGCTTTCTATTCATCCATTCAATGTAGGAATTGACTTAAATTTTTTTTCATATTACTTGTTTACACTCATCTTCTCCTTACTTTTAAAGCTATCATATTTATATCCGACATAAAACGTACACCTGAAAATTTCGGTACAATTTTTTTGAGTTCTCGTTAAACTCCTGAATATATATATTGTATGTATATTTTGTTATACTCTGCATGGATGTTTGTAACGTAATAAAGATTCGCACTCGCGTCTTGACTTGAATATCGTTACGAAACTCGCAAATGTAATTAGTAGTTTATTATAGTCTTCATATTTGTTGAGCTTTGGATTTGAACACAATAATTGTTTTCCCTCTACTTCGATACAATACTGCACATAATCAACTGCAAAATAATTAATACCGAAATATTTGCTGTTCAAGTTGAAGTTTTCCTTCTTCCGCAATTAATTAAGTTAAATTTAGCTTTTATTAGCATTAACTACACGCCTCTAATGAATCCACGTTAGTCACGAAGGAAAATAAAGAATAATTTTTATCATTCTGGTTCTAGTGTTAGCTTTGTTGATATCAAACATTTACAAAACGAAGAGTTTGACTCTAAGCATTAATTTGCCTGATTGATAATTTTTAACGAGTAATTAATTACCCTTTAGTGTACTGAATCATCAGTTTGTCGTGCAGAATTACTCATTTAATTAAATCTCTGTCTGCTTCACTCTCAACTAATTATTTTTTCTATTGTTTTGAAGGATGAAAGGTTTTTTTTTCTTTTTAGTTTCGAAAAGTAGGACTGCCATTTTTAATTAGAAATATCGATCGCATCTTTTAGACAATGTTAGGTTTTATTTATACAGAGTGTTTTTTTTTCAGGTATAGAAGTTTAAGTTGGCATTACTTTCCAAGATGGTGACCGATTTAACAGCTGTCAAGTGATTTATTCTTAGTATGGTTTGGCAATTCATCATGAATAGACTCACGCCTGAACAACGCTTTCAAATTGTGCAATTTTATTTCGAAAATAATGGTCGATTTTCATAAGCGAATTTTGTTTAGAGATGAAGCGCACTTCTGGTTGAATGGTTACGTCAACAAACAAAACTGCCGCATTTGGAGTGAAGCTAATCCACAAGTGTATGTCGAAACACCGTTACATCCAGAAAAACTGACTGGTGCGCTTTATGGGCTGGTGGAATCCTTCTTCAAAAACAATGAAGGCCACAACGTTACAGTCAATGATGATCGGTATAGAGCCATGATTACTAACTTTTTCATTCCTGAATTGAACAATCATGATGTCCAGGAGCTGTAGTTCCAACAAGACGGCGCAACATGTCACACAGCTCGTGCCACAATCGATTTATTGCAAGACACGTTTGGGAACCGCCTAATTTCACGTTTTGGACCTGTGAATTGGCCTCCAAGATCTTGTGATTTTTTACACCGCTAGACTATTTTTGTGGGCTATGTAAAGTCATTGGTCTATGCGGATAAGCCACAAACGCTTGACCATTTGGAAGACAACATTTGCCGTGTTATTGCCGATATACGGCCACAAATGTTGGAAAAAGTCATCGAAAATTGGACGTCCAGATTGGACTACATCCGAGCCAGCCATGGCAGTCCTATGCCAGAAATCATATTTAAAATGTAATGCCACAAGATTATCTTTCGAATAAAAAAAATTCATGTCAATCGAATAATACATCGTTTTTTTATTGCAATTTAAAGTTCTATACCTCTAAAAAAACACCCTTTATAAATAATCAAAGCAAGAAACTTTCCGCCTTAAAAGCTTTCAATAATTATAAGTGCACGCTTATTTCTACAAGTCAAAATTTTATGATATATGTATAGATAACAGTGAATAAAGTTATAAGAAATGATGTAATCTGATAATAATTTATTCTATTATTTGAAGTTGTTTTAAAATTCAGCTTGGAACAACCAAAATATTGATAAAAAGAAACATTTTCATATATTTTTTAACCTGTGCTTAGCTATAGAAACATCTAACGGTGTATGATCATAAAATATGCACTATATCAATATACATATATGATATGAAGGCAAAAGTATACTTGTAATACAAGCTCATACATTATCTATATATATAAAGGAGAAAAGCGACTCACTGACTAATCACGATATCTCCGGAACTATTAAACCTGCAGATTTGAAATTTTGTATAGGTAGGTTTCCTTCATGGAGTAGACGTCAGCTAAGAACGGATTTTGCAACGATCAAACCCTAAGGGGCGTTACGGGGGTTTAAGGGTCGTTCAAGATAATTAGTTCCATTATTAAACTATTAGATGTACAGTCTTGAAACTTGGTACACAGATTTCTTTCATAAAGTACATATTCCCTACATAATGATTTTTACGAAATTCGACCTCCAAGGGGCGTTGAGGGCGCTTAAGGAGCGTTAGGCATAATTATTTCCATTTTTATAAACTATTAGACGTACAGTCTTGAAATTTGGTAAGCGGATTTCTTTCCTAGAGTAGAGATCCGCTACAAAATGGGTTTTGTCAAAATCGACTCCCAAGTGGCGTTGTGGAGAATTAAGGGGCGTTATAGGCAATTAACTCCTTTTTTAAACTATTAGACATATAATCTTGAAATTGCGTAAGCAGATTCCATTCATTGAGTAGAGATCCGCTATAAGATGGGTTTTGTGAAAATCGCTTTCTAAGTGGCGTTACGGGGACTTAAGGGGCGTTATGCATAATTATTTCCATTCTTAAAATATTAGACGTACAGTTTATAGATAAATCTCTCTACACAGCTATTTTCTAAATTATTTGAATGTCATTGCTCGAGAGATTTAATTGTTTGAAGAGAGAAAATTGCATGCATTCTGCTTTCCACTTTTGATTCTACATATCTAAGGGAGCAAATATTTTTCATGTGAAAAAATATTTCGAGTCTGCAAAGTAGTTGTTAAAAACTTAAAATGCTCAGAGAATCGTGTCAAATTGAAAGTCCAAATTATACCCCTGATTTTGCGATACGAGAAAGAGAGGTGCAAAAACTAGGTTTGCATTACAATTTTAATTATTTTTATTTAACTATAATAAAGAGAAATACTTATACATTTTACGTTGCCTACTTCTTATTTTAATAAGTGTTTGTAAATGCATGTCATACCGTAAAATCCGGCGTATAACGCGCAATTTTAACACCAAAAATAAGATCGAAATTTACGGGTGCGCGTTATATGCCGGATATAAAAATGAGAGCTTCAGAAACAAAAAAAAAGAAATGAGTATTAAAGAAACAAGACTTTTACATAGACTGGAATAGCGTTTATTTAAAAGAAATGACATTCCTAATAAACTTAAAGGGTTGTAGATTTGAAAATGTACGGATTTTTTTTTTCAAAATCCTGCGATAATACCTCGAACAACCTATTTCAAAACATAAGAGCATTGTACACGTAACATTACAAATTCCTTCTTAAAAAGGGAGTGTGCGTTATGCGGAGAATATACTTAAGGGAAGTCGGTAGGGCCTATACCGACAATGTTAAATTGAGCCATTTTAGGTTCAAGTTTCTCAGAAACTGTTAAATATATAAACTTCAAATTTTGTCTGTATATTAATTAGGCTTTTTTATTTAAATACTGGTAAATATATTTAAAATATATTGTTTACTTTTTTCAAAAAAATTCATCGTAAAAGTATCACCTTGAAATTTTTGAAAACTGTCAAATTTTTTACGATAACTGCTTTTCAGCAAAATATTTCAGGAAAATCTCCAAAAAAATAAGCTTAGTATATAGAGTTACATATTATTTATGTGCAGTAAAAATTGCATGAGCACTCATTCTGTAGATTTTGAGAAAACTGTACCCGCAGTTTGAAAACAACCATTTTGAGATAATTGCATTTTTAGTGTAAAAAAGCACTTGATCACAAAAATAATGAATTACAACAAGTATTTGCCCTATTTTATTAAATATTAGCTTATTCTCTATTACTTTTAAGGCTTTTTAGTTTTTTCTTATACTTAGATTTCTCAGAAAATACATTTATAGCATTTTTCACTTTTAAGCTATCGAGGTATTTTTTTTAGCGTTTAATTATTTTACTCAAATTCTGTATCAATTTTTGAGGAATTTTCAGTTCTGATACATTACTTTCATCAAATTTTGACTATAAAGCATCATAAATACCATGTGAAAATGTGTCAATACATGAAAATATGGCTTTGGTAATACATGATTATACACTATTTCGAAAAGTTTCATTAGTGTTTTATATATTCACCTGTTAACACAATGTTTTACAGCAACAGAATTAAAAATTTTCTTTAAATATTTGGTAAATGGTATTCAAAACAACAAAAACATAAAAACAGATTTCTTGAACATGAAATTTATGTATTTTTATATATGAAACAAGCTATGTGCAACGAAAAAAGGCATTGCATTTTTAGATATTTATAAACCTTTTACTAAAAAACTATTGAACACCAAAGCTTAAAAATTTGTATAAATACACAATACATATGAAATATATAGTAAAAATTTCCAGTTCATGCATACAGTAGAAGTATAGAAAAAGGAATACACAATTTATTAAAAACTGTCATTTTCTGTGTCACGACATATGTTCATTAGTGAAAAATGTCTGAGAAATATTTTTACATAAAGAATAAAAACATACAATACATATGAAATATATAGTAAAAAAATTTCCAGTTCATGCATATGGTAGATTTATAGAAAAAAAAAGAATACACAATTTAATAAAAATCGTCATTTTCTGTGTTACGACATGTGTTCATTAGTGAAAAATGTCAAAGAAATATTTAAAAAATTTTTGCATAAAGAATAAAAACACACAATACATATGAAAAATATAGTAAAAATTTCCAGTTCATGCATACGGTAGATTTATAGAAAAAAAGAATACACAATTTAATAAAAATAGTCATTTTCTGTGTTACGACATGTGTTCATTAGTGAAAAATGTCAACTAAATATTTAAAAAATTTTGCATAAAGAATAAGAACACACAACAATATATATGAAATATATAGTAAAAGTCTCCAATTCATGCATACAGTAGATTTAAAGAAAAAAGAACAGATTACTTGAAAAATATATTAATAATAAAACACAGTAGCTTTTGTATAAATTTTTACCTCATCAAAAAGATCCTGCACTGTAGCCGTTTTTTTACCTTATTTTTCTTAATATTATCTTCTTCTTTCTTTCTTTTTCTTCTTTTATCTTTTCTAATTTTCTTCGAGCGTCCAGATAAAGCATAAATTGCTTTCATTAGTCTTTCCCTATCGAGAAGTTTCATGGCACTTACTGAAAATTCCCCTGGTTCTACGCCCATTTTTTGAAGCATTTTTAATTTCGATACATTACCATCATTAAAGGAACAAACAGCATCATAAACACCAAGTGAAAGTGTTTCAATCTGTACAAATGTTGCTTTGGGAACACATGACCAAACGACATTATGAAAACTTTCATTCGGGTTTTGTGTTTTTCCATGCAAACATTTTTCAACAGATCAGGATGGGAAAGATCTCTAAATATAGGACGCATTGCTTCAACAACAGCGACCGGAAGACTGTTTTTATGTTTGTAAGACTTACCTGATGCTTCAGCCTTTTTAAATCCACACCATGAATCTTCCCCGATGGGACAAAAACCATGTTGAGGATATTCATCAGTTGATAACTTATGCAGAAAAATGGCCCAGATAGCTTGCCGCATATTCTGAACACTGCTGTGATTTCTCCGAATAGCTGATCCATAGTATGACTGCAAGTTATCAATTTCATGTTCAGTCAAACGATTTTTCCCACTTAAACACTTACCGTCTGACAAGATTTGCCCTTTCAATTGAGCTTTTAATCGGCGTAATCTTGTTCCCACGCGCTTCATTACATGGCCAATACACTCCAATTTTTCAATTGGATATTCATTTCCATATAAATGTTTTCTTTTTTACTGCATCAAATGCTTTGCAATCCCCATCTCCTAAGTACGTAATATATCGGGCATTATGTAAAGATAATGACCGTTGAAAAATTTTAGACGCACCTTGGATTTCCATCGCTCCACTAGATCCAACGTAGTTCCTTTTACAATCCTTTTCATGAAAAGGCAAGTTTTTTACAAGCGCAATATTTCGAAAGAATATCAACATCTATCACCTTACCTGTATCAATGCTGGTCACAGTAACTACACCATTCAAGGATGTGTAACCACGCTTCTGCCATGTCCCATCTACAGCTACTGCTATATTTTTGTTACCTTCATTTTCACAAATAGCTTCCTTCGCAGCATTTTGAATTGAATCCTCATAAACAAGTTTAGCAGCATTTAAAATTCGCTTACCGTAAGGAGAAAACCTTGTAGGTGGTTGTGGAAGATTCATTACGCCACAGAA
Source organism: Trichonephila clavipes (assembly GCA_019973935.1). Taxonomy (NCBI): domain Eukaryota; kingdom Metazoa; phylum Arthropoda; class Arachnida; order Araneae; family Nephilidae; genus Trichonephila; species Trichonephila clavipes. Next base: position 289,934 of record BMAU01017449.1, read on the forward strand.
CATTCTCCCTGCTTCTGCACCTTTTTCCAATTGAACGCATAGCATACACAAACCTGGTATTTATTGTAGCAATTTGTGTTCCTTCATGAAAATTTGAAGAAGAGAATTCTACACGATATGGACAAGCAAAACATTTCAGGACAAACGTAATAGCCAGTCCAGACTTACCTTTTAAAACTTGCATGTCTAAACCACTGTTGCACATTTTACAGTGAACTTCATTCTTGAAAACAAAAGCAAGAATATTCAAATTCATGATTGCATTTAAAATACCTACGCTATCACCAAAAGAAGAAAAACTCTCATTTAAATCGGGAATTTTCTTTTCTTTTTGCACATGACTGCTTTGAATCATGTGCATGTTCAGCTTGAGCATTTAAATTACAATCAGTGGTACTTACTTTGCTATTAATAGTATTCTTACGTGGATAATACTTACCTTTGCGTTTCTTGAAAACTTTTTGCAATCTTTGCATTTCAAAATTTCAGAAATTTTAAGTATCGATAAACGACAAGTGCTCAAACACAACGTGTTCGAAAGCGCCAAGTTCAGTTCAGTTCAGTTCAGTGCAAACACTGAAAAAGTGGAGACTTGGCTAACGCCTTATGCTCCGATAAAATTTTGATCAGTTTCTAATCCAAGATATAACACACAGTTCGTGATTGCAGTCTATCTGTAATTTGAATTATCGAGTTGTGCTTCAACTGAGATTGAAGAAAGTAGAGTATAGAGTAACTGTGGAATTTTAGAATCTATTGGATGATGTCAGAAATTTTTCAACTTTTTGAACATGCTCTATTGATTTACACTTCGCTATTGAGGAATAAGACCATTCGCCGTGGTTGGAGATAAAATTTTTCAAAATTTCACGCTGTGATTTGTATTTGGTACAGTTTAATATAAAATGTTCACTAGTTTCGGGTACTTTACAATCTGCACACAAAGGAGAATCTGTTAGTTTGAAAAGGAAATATATATCATTTAACGGTAACTTTTTAACTCGCAATTTATTGATTAAAACTTCTGTATTTCTTTTTTTTTTTTGCTGCCTGTCTGTTCCATTTTTTCAAGATGAGAAATATAAAAAAAAATTTGTATGTCTCTTGCTCTTTTTCCATATTTCTTCACTTTTGATTTTGTGTTGTTTTTTTTAAAATATGTATGGAGATCTTCATAAGTTATCCAAGAAATAATATTCCACGGCTCTGGAGAGGCTTTAGCTAATTTGTCAACTTCTTCATTAATCTCTATTCCCTTGTGAGCTGGTACCCAAATGAATGTAATTGAGTGAGCTATTTGGAGGCACTGATGTAAAGTTGAACTTAAATTTAATATTATCGTATTAAATAAAAATAGGTAAATCGCCAAAAATAGGTAAACAACCTTAACAGTTACACTTGTAGTTATTCTACAGTTAATTTCGTGGGAATAAATAAAACAGATAATGGCTTTGCAAGAGCATCTCAGTTTTAAAAGGCCAATGTTTACATTTCTATCTGTCAAAGTAGGCGTGGCAAATCAGTTGATTATTTTTAAAGAACATTTTAAAATACTTCTAATTCAAAAATTGACTAGTATGTTATATCATTAGAAAGGGCTTAATTTGGAGATTTGAGAAATATCAAAATCTCAAAATCGATTTCTGGAAGGTGTTTACCATACCGACTGTCCTTAAAATTTTTAAAAAATTGACTTGAAAGTGTAGATAAGCGTTGTATATATATGCGGGAGACAACAAGGGGTCCAAGACGTTTGTCTTTCTTCTATTTTATTTTAAAACTTAAACAAAAATTAATTAAAAGGTAGCTATTTTAACAGATAAGTTTGACGATGATATGCAGAAGGTAACGCCTGCTCGCGCACCTCTCTCGTTCTCCTTTCTCCTCTCTTAAAAGTTTTTGGTTCTACTTTCACTAGTTCAAAAGTTTCCACAGTTTCAGTTCTCATAGTTTCAGTTTTTGTTTCACTTAGCTGCGCCTGCGCGCTAAGACTATGTTTTGCTTTTGGCTGCATGCCACAACGGCCAGCCTGACTGTCCGCTGTCCGCAGCGGTACGTCTTCCCTTTTTCCGTTTTCATCGAGACCAGAGGAGAATCTGAAACATACAAAAAGACGGAACAGACAAGGACTATACGACAAATACATAGAGATTTAACATATCATAATTTTTCTGAACTAGACAGTTTCTCCATCATGTGAAGGCACCTCTTCGACATCCGGAAGGTTCCACAGGAAAACATTGTGTTTCACAGGCATAAGAACGTCTTTTTTAACAAGTTGATCTTTGGTTGAACGCATCGATATTTTCCTCTCTAGAGTTCTGGACGTCTGTTCAAAACGATTTCTCTTTTTCCTCCGTTTCCACTGCCAGGGCTCAAAGATCCTTCGGAGCAACACAAACCGTCGATATTTACTATTCATAGGTGAAGGGGTAGGAGATCGGGAGATAAATTCCACGGAACTCGTTTTCATGGCACCATTTACTTTCTTACACAATACTATATCAGAACATTTTTCTCTTATAATACTCAATTTTAACTTAGTACTCTTAATTTTATTACATTTATAATCCTTAATTAGAGAACTCGAATCATTTCTAGTATTAAAGTTTTTAACATGTGACAAATCATAACTAGAGTTTTCTATCACATTTGAAACAGAAACATTTGAATTAAAATGAACACCCAAAGAGGATCCACTTTCACTCAATAAAACATCGCTCTTTGCGTGGCCTAGTTTCTTTATTTCAGAATATACACTGGGATGTATAATAAATTCTTCGGTCAAGGTCGGTGATATTGCCGTTCGAACACTTAGACCGGGAGAGTGTTGATTAAGAGAAATATTTATGGGTTTAACTTCTACCATTCGCTGTTCGCCAAAACATGAACTTAATGTTATGATTTCTTCGGAAGGTGTTTGCACTCTAATTAGTGAGGAATTTAAAACTGGGATCTGGCAACCTGAATCGATCAAGGCTGTTACGGGCTGATTTTCCACAAAAATGTTTACGTATTGAAGATTTGCGAATTCATCGCTATTTTGTTTTTCGCTCTCGATTTTCAAAGTATTCACGTTTATTCTATTATGGATGTGGTCGTTAGATTCTTTAGGTTTAAAACGCTTCTCACAGTCTCTTGCGCAATGAGATGAATCACCGCATATAAAGCAATTTTTATTTTCTCTTTCAAGATATTGGGGATAGTTCTCTTTAATCTTTGGTTTAAAGTTTGGTGATCTATTTTTAAAGGGGTCTTGGGTATATCCATAAGTAATAGGAATTTCTTTATGTGATCCGCTTCTAGACGAAACATAAATGTCGCACTCTTTAGCTAAATCAATAGACCTAAACCAATCTTCTGCTTCTCGAATGTCAATATGAGTTGCAGTTTCCTTATTTAAAGTTTCAAATAACTTATCAGAAATTATAAGATCACATAGAGATTCAAAGGATTTAACTTTTCTTAACGAACAATAATATTGGAAGTTTGCCGTCAATCTTGCAGCAAATTGGATGTATGTCTCGCCTGATGATTTTACAGCATTTTTAAATGAGTTTAAACACTCGCGAGGGGTTAATTGAAATTCTCTGAGTACTATAGATTTTAGTTTTTCATAGTCATTTAATTCCTCTTCTTTAATATACAATAAGACATTATGAGCTCTTTCGCCCGGAAGATTTATTAAAATTTCAGATTTATATTCGTCATTTATTTTCTTGGTTAAAAATGCGCGTTCTAATGATTGGAAGAACAGATTAAAATTTTCAGATCTGGTGGGAACAGGAAGAGATAAAGTTCTAATACTGTATATCATATCTTCTAGGTTAGTTTCGAACTGTTTCACTTCGACTTTAGCTGCAGGATTTAAACTTAATGCTTTATTTTTAGCCGTTTGAAGTTCGACTTCTTTTTCTAATTTTGCTAACTGAAGTTTCGCGAGCTCAATTTTCTGTTTTTCTAAAGTTACCTCTCTTTCGTTTCGCGATACTCTCTCATCTATACAGTTTTGAATTAAAGTTTTAACGAAATCTGGATCACTTTCAAATGTACTACTGTTCTCAATTTTAGTCTTTAGTATAGCAATAGTGTCCGTACTCTCCACAGTACCGTCTAGATCATCAACAACTCTTATGAGATCCTCTTTAAGAGCGTTTTTATACATTTTAGAAAAATATGGAAAGATCCTACCTTTTTTTTTCTGGCTCCCTTGTTGCTCGCACGTACGATGTATCCAATATTTGATGAAAACGTTGATTCCACTGATTTCACCTCTTCGCAGGTAATATAGTTGAAATTGTTCGAATTGACACCTCTTCGCAGGTTATATGTGAGTGGTTCCAACCTCTACACAGGCGGAATTTTCGTCGATGGGTTCCAACCTCTACACAGGCGGAATATTTGTCGATGGTTCGTTGAAAAATACACCTCTACACAGGTTATTTTATTCAACAGTTCCAACCTCTACACAGGCGGAATATTTATGCTGAGTTCAAACCTCTACACAGTTTGAACGAAGTTTCCAAATCCCGGCCTCTACACAGGCGGAGTATTCATGCTGAGTTCAAACCTCTACACAGGTTGAACGAAGTTTCCAAAAAATGGCGGAGCGTCTCCTTCACGGACGCTTTTGTTCATTGTCCAGACTTTGGTTCAAAATCGAAATTTTTTGATCCCGGTCGAGCCCCCATAATTTGTGGGAGACAACAAGGGGTCCAAGACGTTTGTCTTACTTCACATTTATTTTAAAATTAAACAAAAATTAATTAAAAAGGTTGCTGTTTTAACAGATAAGTTTGACGATGATATGCAGAAGGTAACGCCTGCTCGCGCACCTCTCTCGTTCTCCTTTCTCCTCTCTTAAAAGTTTTTGGTTCTACTTTCACTAGTTCAAAAGTTTCCACAGTTTCAGCTCTCATAGTTTCAGTTTTTGTTTCACTTAGCTGCGCCTGCGCGCGAAGACTGTGTTTTGCTTTTGGCTGCATGCCACATATATATATATATATATATATATATATATATATATATATATATATATATATATATATATATATATATATATATAGGATTTTACGGTATGTACAATTTAAAATTTTTCTTTTTTATGTCGAAAAAATAGTTATATTTTATGCTGTTTATTTTTATGTTAAGAAATGTTCTCTTACTCTGCATGCATTATCGCAGGAATGGAATTGTTTCATTTACAGTCGGGCCACGATTTAACGAATTCATCAGGACCAAATATTTGGTTTGTTTATTCAGAGTTATTCCTTATATCGGGGTGCCCACTCCCCCAAATACAAATTTTTACCTTTACCATTTACCTTTTAAAAATTCTATAAAAGCAACTACACAAAAAATATCCTTCGTTAAAAATTACATACTTTTTATTCATTAGCTAAAATTACTATAAGGGAATTACTGACCACCAGTTAATTGGAAATTTTAAAATGCTGATTAATAAATGTTTAACAATCTTTTTGATTCCTGACTCAAATGAGTTCTTTTTCGATTTTATTCAGAGAAGAAATATCTACGCTATTACATCGTGCTGCATGTGGTATGTTTTCAAGGTTTCCTTAAAATGTAAAGAATTAGAAACACAACAATTTTGATTAGTTAATTTACAGTTCTTATTTAATTATTTTTGCATCAGAATCGCTATTCATTGGTTCGGACAAATCAACAAATTCCTCAGCTTCAGTTACACAGATGGGCAGTCCATTAACATATGTAACATACTCGTTAAAATCTTAAGCTTGCTTTGTGGAGTAGGATGAGATAAGAAAGAAGTTTCTTGTATTGTTCAAAACTCACACGATAGGTTACTCATGATTCATCTGAACCTGCAATGTGTCCTAATGCTCTGCACCCTTTGTTGTCGAAATTGGCTGCTTACAAGAAAAATCTTTTTTCTTGTAAGTAGTTAACTTATTATTTGAAAAAAAAACTAACTTTTTCTAACACGAATTAAGGTATCTGACTACGTTTGGAACCATGATGTTAAAAAAGCGCATACATGGATAATTTTCATGATATTTAATGTCACTTAGATTAGAATACATGTATAAATTTGTTGAAAGGAGATTATGACAAAAAATTATTTATATGCAATATTTTGGCAAAAAAAATGACTTAGAATAACCTTTATTCAAAATGTTCTCCTTTGATAAAAAATGCTTCTATAATAATAATATTTTGCTTTTGTAAAGTAAAGACTTCAACAGAGAGTCTGAACTAGGAATTTTGAAAAATTCACATTATTTTCAGAGTTACCAACAATTGAAATAATTATCGGCGTTTTTTTCTTAAAATTTCTCCCCTTTGTCACAGTAAAATATGGATAAATCTACTTCTAAGTTATATATGTAGGATTTAAAGTATTAGGAAATATAAATATATTCTCTTCAATCAGTGAGGTTACAACCTCACCAATAGATGGTGCTACCAGAAACTATATGCATCCCTCATCCGGGATGGTGGGTTTTGACGGAAAAAACGATAGCGATGGGAAACGAGAGAGACAGGCTCCGGTTTACGGGCGAAAGGTCACGTTTTCGGTCAAGGTGGTGGTCAATAGGCTTAGCGACAATTGAGAGTATGCTCCTTGAAATAACTCATAAAGTTTTAATTGTAAATAATCTAATGTTTCATTAAACAGTGATTTTATTCTAATCAGCTTATTTCTTTGAATATCAAGATCCTGGACAAAATGACTCTCCCCTAGACAACAAAAGAAAAGCCACTTGTATAAATAAAATACACCCCTACATATTTAATGGGGGCTCGACCGAAATAATTTTTTTTAAATTAAAAAAAAGCAGAATTGGTAAATAGTCATTGACCCCACACCCGACCTCTCACCTGTAGAAAAATTATCTACCAGATAATGTAGACGAACTCTTTAGTTTGAAGAATTGTGTGTCACCCTGACACGAATTGATTCCAGATTGCCAAGGATTACCCTCTTCATCGCGAAGTAATGTGCCATCCTGCCAAGAATAACATTTGTTTTTACTTCTAATTGTCGCCCTGGTAATATAATTTCTTCAGTGAATGCCGCCCTGGTAATAGAATTTCTTCAGTGAATGCCAACACTGGTATTAGAATTTCTTCAGTGAATGCTATCTTGGCCAAGCAGAAAGTACAGTCCCTGCATTTTGAAATTGTAAAGATTTGAGTGTGCGCGAAAGTTAATAACTTTCAAGATTGTGTAAAAACCTCGTATCCGCCATTTTGCACGGGAGCAATAAATATTCACAAGGACAGATCAGGTTGATGGAGTAACCGACTTTTGGGACGTAGGATAAGAAGGGAGTGTTAGTTTCTCCTTCCCTCTCTCATGCCAAAGCCTCAGCTCGACGTCAAGGTCAGACTTATTTATGTTTACTTATCTGTTATGTTTTTTGACAATCCGTATTTTGATGATTTTCCTTTTGAATTTTTTTTTAATCTGAGAAAATATTTGAAATGAAATTGATTTTTGTTATTTCTATCCTCTCTATAATTTTGTATGAACATATTATATTTACCTAATTTTGTCATTATATACTTTCATTTTTTTCATTCTTTTTGAAATTGCATTTAATAACTATTAATTTTGAATTATATATCCCAATTTAAATTATTACTTGATATGTTTTAAATTATTGATGCATGATATATTATTAATTGAATTTTACATTCGTTTTGGAAATTTTTAATTGAAAATTTTATTTGCATAACTTTTATATATTTAGTAGAAGTGTGGGTAAAATTTAGCAGAGCTATTACCCTACCTTTCATAGTATTTAGTACTATACCTGTGTTATTCTCCAGTACAATAATTCTTGTATAAAATCTTAACTCCTTAACTAAAGAGGGAGAAAAAATATCTTTCTTGTTAAAATAGAAAAAGGAGGATTTGTTAGAGTTAGCTACAGAGTTACGTTTAGAGGCGAAAGTTGACATGACTAAGTCAATGTTAAAAAATTTAATAACCAAAAGTTCAGGGTACGATGAGGAAGACACCAAATTGATGTACGAAGATATCGTTGAAAAGAGAAAGGAGGGAGAATTATTAGAAAAAGGAAACGACGGGATAATTTAGAGTTAGAAAAACTTAGAATCGAAGCTCAGATCGGATTAAATCAGGAAATATTGAGTAGGAATAATCATACACCTAGTAATGAATTGAAAAGACTGCTACATAAATTTGATATGAAAGAGGTTATCAGTTTATATTTAATATTGTTTGAGCACCAAGCATGTATGATGGATGCGCCGAAAGAGTTTTGGGTCTCACACCTGATAGGCCTACTCCCACAGGAAATCACACAGTTGATCGCTAGAGAACCTGAACAAAAGGCGAGGGATTATGACCACGGAAGGTCTTTGCTTTTGAAAAGGTTTAAATTGACCCCTGAGAAGTTCAGGCAGCTATTTGTTACACACGAGAAAAGTTCGGATAAAACATGTCGGGATTTCTACCAAGAAATTCAAACATTCTTTAATGGATGGATTGAAGGATTGGACGATAAACATTTGACAAGCTACGGGATCTGATGATAGCCGACCAGATGAAGAAAAGAGCCCCTGTTGAATTCAAAGAACGTCACCAAGTATCAACTGCCCAGTCGAATTAGCCGAGAGACTTGAAGAATTTGAGGATGTTCGTAGGACGTTGAAACAGAAAACACATACTTTAACACCTGTTCGAAGACCTGGAGTTAGGGGATAGAATCAAGTGGAGCATTTCAGAAAATTTGATAACCACAATACAAGGAGAACAGGAAATTATACAATCCTGAAAGAAGATATTTAGGCACTCCTCCGAGTAGAGATTTTGATAGAAGAGCACCTAGGAGATGTTACACATACGTCATTCCTTAGATCATTTGAGTTTTAATTGCCCTAAAGCAATGAAAGAGATCAAAAGAGAACAACCCAATCCCCAAGTACAAAGCTGTTCTGTGTCACACCGCAGAATGGACTACACTTAAAAAACATTATGTTAGGAAATGAAATTGTATCGGTACTTATAGATACTGGTAGTACAGTTAGTCTAATCCGCGAAAATGTAAGCACGAAGATTGTTTTTGACCATTCAAGACTATCCAAAGTAAACACTGTGTTATACGGTTTAGGACAAACTGAAGTAGTAACCAAGGGCTCCTTCGAGAATGATTTTGTCTTGGACAAAGATCAATATTCTTTAACGTGGCATGTGGTACCAACCAAACAGCTCAATTTTGAAGCCATTATAGGTACAGACATTTTGGGACAAGCTTCTTTGAATTTCACCCAAGAGGGTGTTATGTTCCATAAGCATGAGGAAAAGGCATGGCTAATGCAAATATCCGGAGTACGTCGTGAAGATGAGTTAGATTTCAATCACATCGTTGATTTACAAGTGAAAAAATGATCTAACCAGAATAATTTCATCGTACAAACCTGAGAAAACTGAATCCACAGACGTGACGATGAGAATAATACTGAATGATGATATACCAGTCTATCAATCAGCACGTCGGTTGTCGTACGCGGAAAAGCAAATTGTGAACAAACACATTGAAGAATGGCTCGAACAAGGAATAGTCAGACCTAGTTCATCCGAGTATGCTAGTCTCATAGTTCTTGTGACGAACAAGAGAACTTAGAATAAGAAAAGGAAAAAGGCTCCCGAGTACCAAGTTGTTGATTTGGTAGCGGTCCAACGTACCTAATTTGGTGGAGGCTTTAAACATAGACCCAAAATTTTCGGACCATATCGAATTACTGAAGCTAGTCCTAGACATAGATATACAGTTGAGAAAGTAGGGGATCACGCTGGGCCAAATGTAACTGCTATTTCCGCTGATTTAATGAAATATTTTTCTCATGGATAGAATAGTAATAACAAATGTACATTTAATTTTAATAACTATAGAGTATACCCTTCACTTTATATGTCTTATGCACGCTGTGTACTTTTTCTTATATTTTTGTAATGTAATACGATATGCAATCATGAGAGCATTCTCAAGCGTTGCTGAGGTCATCGACAGACATGATTGGCCGAGTTTGTAGGATTTAAAGTATTAGGGAGTATAAATATATTCTCTCCGATCAGTAGGTTACAACCTCACCAATAGATGGTGCTACCCCCCTTAATGGTGGGTTTTGACGGAAAAAACGATAGCGACGGGAAACGAGAGAGACAGGCTCCGGTTTACGGGCGAGAGGGCCCATTTTCGGTCAACGTGGTGGTCAAAAGGCTTAGCGACAATCGAGAGTATGTCCCGTGAAATAACTCATAAAGTTTTAATTGTAAATAATCTAATGTTTCATTAAACAGTGATTTTATTCTAATCAGTTTATTTCTTTGAATATCAAAATCCTGGACAAAATGACTCACCCCTAGACAACAAAAGAAAAGCCACTTGTATAAATAAAATACACCCCTACATATATTTCAAAAATTCTAGTTCAGCCTCTGTACAGAAGTCTGAGCTATATAAAGGCAAAATATTATTACAATAGAAGTATTTTTCATAAAAGGAGAATGTTTTGAAAATGGTTCATTCTATGTTCATTTTTTGTCAAAATATTGTACTTAAATAATTTTTTATTGTAATAATATTCTTAAAACAATGTTATATACGTTTTCTAATTTAAGTGACACTAAATATCATAAATATTATCCATTTATACGCTATTGCAGGATCACGGTTCCGAACGTAGTCGGATACCTTAATAATTTTTTTTTCAACTCTTGAAATAATTCGTTGATTCGGGGTTTAAAATTCGCTAAATTGGGAGCTTTGCCCTTATTTTAATCGGGGAAAGGAAAATATTCGTTAAATTGCGAAATTTGTTAAATAGAGGTCCAACTGCATGTCTTACTGTATGGCATGCTGAATCCCATTGGTATATTAGTTTGACACGCCACAGCTAAAAGGTTGTTGACTCCTGCTCTAGAGCCCTAGATGGCAACGAGACTGATCCGAGATATTGCTCCTGCGCTAGTGCCACACCAGAGTATTCTACGATTGTACCTTAAAGAGAGAAGTTGGTAAGCTGTTCTAGCGAGCTAACGTGTTGAGTTTTTTATCTGCCCAAGGCAGAAGTGACGGATGCTACCCTGACCCATTTTTTGCTTTCTCTAAACAGCGTGTCAACAACTTTGAAAATTTATTAATTTTCTAAAATCTGGACAAAGTATAATTTAATTTTTTTTGTGTTGTGGGTGTGATGCGATAAAGAAGGGATGTATCTTTAGAGCCCGAGGTCATCATTGTCCTAAGAATCCACTACGATACACTATTTGAGAAATTTAAATTGTAATATAATTCATTTATTAAATAAAAATATTTTTAATGAATTTATTTAAGTAATGAATTAAGATTTCATTCAGCTAGGTAAATAAAATACGTTGAAAATTTATTTTAATTGTTAATAAGTCTTGACTTCCTATAATTTAGAAGTAAATTTTGTTTTATTTCATTTACAAGAATAACAGAAATAATTTATTAATAACCAAGTAATTAATTATTCAAGTTAATTTTTTTTAAAAAGTGCATTGAATTCTTAAAAATATAGGTTATGTCTCTCTGTGTGTCTAAAAAAAATTTAACAACAATATGGAAAAATGCGATACATATATATATACAGGGTGGGCCCGAATTCTTGGTACAAACTTTAAGGTTAGATACAGGAATGTACGTGTGCAAGTGACGCGGTGAGGTACAAGCTGGAGAAATAAAAGAAAAGAGAAATGGAGTTATTTGTTGTTTGCGCTGCCAGTTTGAGGCAATAGATGTCTAGCTACCGTTCAATATAATGCATCTCAGTAGGGGAAAGCTCCATTCTCAATTGCACTGACGTCTACGATGGGAGACTTTATGTATGCCAAAAATGCAGACATGCATTACATGTACGGCCGTGCAAACGGTAACGGCAGAGCTGCGCTACGTGTGTATCATGGTCAGTTTCCTGATCGACGAAAATACCGGATCACAGAAGAATTTTTCCGCGGTTACATCAAAGGCTTCCAAACTTTTTTGTCGCATAGACTCCTCACCATGTTTTTCGGTTTTGGGTAGAAACCTACTTGCCTAATTACGAATTTTTACAAATTTATCAACTTCAATGCCTTTTTGACAGCTGGTATAGAGCTATACTTAGTTTAAAAGATTTAAATTTCCAATTGTAGTGAAGTATAGAGTTTAAAACCTAAGACACACACGGTAATTAAATTAAAATTTAATTAATACATAAAATAACTCTTACTCAAAATAAATGAGCAAAAAACAAAGGCTTTAAATGGGAGAGATGACTCTGGTGCTTCCGAAATTGCCGTGTATGTGTGTATGTGATATCCGTTTACTTTAAGATCTTCTTTTAGTGCCTATTCCGATCATTTCCTCTTGTAATATGACACTTGTTTTTTCTTTCAAAAAATGTGACCATATTAATTCATTACCATAGTCAAAGCATTCTACCTAGTTGCAAAATCTGAATAAAGGACATTTAAATTTGAACGTAGGTTAAAACGTCTTTTTCTTGGCAGATTGTGTGTGACAAATTGAGAAACTAAGACAATTCAGGACGTCCAATATTAGACTCCTAGCTTAATTCTGGCAAAAAATGCCGAAATGACGGTTCTTGTAAGTGCATATTAACTTCATTAAATTTGTAAATAAATCTGTTAAATAAGTAAATCTGGTTTCTATTTGATGAAATTTTCTTTTAAAGATTAAAGTCATGATCTGGTTTAATGAGAGTCAGTTTCGTAGGTCCCCATTTACATCTCATGGACCCCCTAATCATTTTTTCGCTGGCATGGACCCTTTGTAAGTTCTTCTAGACCCCTGGGGGTCTATATAGACCACTTTGGGAATCACTGGGTTACATCTTGAACTTCGTGAAACACGCTCGTCCTACGTCACCAGACATGATGCTGGACGACGAAGAGTTGTACGCAGTCCAAGCCTGGAAGAAAGCTTTTTGAACATTGTGGCTGATAAACCCAAGTCAAGTGCAAAGGCAATTGCTCATCATGTAAATGTGAGTTATCAGACCGTTTGTACAGTGTTAAACGAAAAACGTTTACACTCGTTTTCAGCAAGTACAAGCTTTGAATCCTGCAGATTATTTCCGACTGCCAATGGGTGGTACAGCAGCAGAAATTTCACTTCTTAGCTCATGTGCTGAACAATTATTGTAAAGATTACATTTTTTTTCAACGAAGTTTTCAATAAACACTTTGTATTTCTTTTTGTTTCTTATTGTTTGCGTTTGTTGCGTCACCATGACACTTTCACCCCTACATTCTTATACAACAAATGATTGTTAAAATGTTGTGTGTGTATACCTATCTTTAAAGTTTTCATCATGAATTAGGAACCACATTGTATACCAGGGATGGCGAACCAATGGTACACGATACAATATTTTGGGCACGCACAGATCAAAATGGTTTACCTTTTTAGCGAGATTTTCTGAGTTCAAAGAATTATCAGAAACGATCAAGCTTATTATGAACCTTGTTGTGACTTCATTTGATAAACTAAACTTATTCCAATTCGATTGGTTAAAAACCGAAGAATTTGGAATTCTATTGATTGATTTCCAGTCTAGTTCAATATGGCTTCAAAAATGTATTGAAATAAGGATAAAGTTGAAATTGATTGAAACAGAGAGATTAACAAGAGCAATATACGTAAAAATACCAGTAACGAAATTTTTTTAAACGTTGAATTCGATCCCAGACACATACTTAACTCCTTGAAGAAGATGGCTCATACCATTTCGACCATATTTTCATCTACTTATACTTTCAGGTCACTTTTTAGAGATAAATAACATTTAAGACTAGCTTAGGAACCATTTGACAGATGACTCCAATTCAGCCCGCATTCTGGCTAAAAGTAACATCTTACAATGCTAATATAAGCTATTTATCATCTAATCGGCAACAATAGAAGTCATATTAATGGTATTTTATTTTGAATTAATTACACGTTTAACTAAAACATTTACTACTATTAGTGCGAAATGTACTTTTTCGCAGTAAATAAAGAGTATTGAGTTGTTAGTATTTAGTTTTATATATATTATTTTCCCAATAATCACTAGTCAAAATTATTTGACGGCACGTCTGATCCATAAAGTTTCGCCACCTCTGTTGCATACCGACCTTTTAACGTACCATTATTTTTATTAAACTTGATTAAAAAAGTCTTCTAATTCCTCATTTGAGTGTAAGGTTTCATTTAATTTATCAAAAGAATTCCATAATCGTTTATTTTTCTCTTGTTGATAAAATAAATATTAAAATGTAAAAAAAAAAATTCTTTAAAACTTTAAATGAACTCCATATTTTACAATAATATTTTTCAGAAGCAGAAATTTTAAATGCGTATACTAGTAAAATTTCGTAACTTTATTGTATTTCACGCGTTTGTTATTAATAGTTTTTTTCCACTAATTATATTAATAATATTTTATCCTTAAAGATGATTAATAATTATATTTAAAAAAACCCACTATTATCACCTATGACAGTTTATAAAAAGAGAGATAAAAGAAATACATAAATTGATACAAGATTTAAGTACGTTGAAGAAAGTCCTTTTATTTAGCATTGAATATCAAAACTTTTGCTGTTATACCTTGGAAGAAGGAAAAACATTGATGGGATTTCTAAGCCTTTGGAGGTATGTTTTTCCTCACAGATAGATTAATTTATTTTTTTATCTTATGTTTCTGTGTACTGTTGCAAAAATTATCAATATTTTTGTTTAAGAGTGAAAAAAGTAGAAAACAAAGAGATATATTAAGCTTTTAAAAAGTAGCTTTTGTGAAAGAATATTTCTTTTGCTTTGCAACAAAAAAAAATATTATCATGTATTTAACAAACAAACAAAAACTTTTTTTTCTTTTTTAAATGATAAGTTAAAAATGGAAAATTTATAATGGCTTTTAATGATATTAATAAAATAAAAGTTGTTCGGTTTATCAATATTTTATCATGTTACGTATTGATCGCATGCATAAAAGTAAGTTCATACCTAGCGAATAAACTTAAATACTTGCTCTTCAGTATAGATTTTTTAATGAAATATTGGTACATAGAGACAGTGGCGGAGAATATTAGCCCCCTTCGTAAAGTCAGGTTTTGTCTTTAATACTGTACAAATTGGCTAAATAAACACTTGGCGTCAGTCAGGCTTTGGGCCCCTTAGAATCCTGCCTCCCCTCCCCCACGATGCGAGTTTTGTACGTTACGCCAATGCATAGAGAGCAGAAAGTGAAAAATATTAAAATAAGATTATTTGATGAATTTTAAAATATAAAATACTCTCTCTTTCTTCCATCTATGTATATAAGTTTATGTCTACGGAAAATTTTTATTTGTTTAACTAACAAAATGCTGTTATTTCCTATATTATTAAACGGTATTTAAAAAAATTCTGTGCACATTTAATTTGAACAATATGTCTTTTAAATCTGCTGAAACACACCAAAATATTTTCATCGATTAGGGGGAATTAAAGTATTGAAATATAGAAAATGCAGTAAAAGTGTAATGAAATTCTTTGAAAAATGTAGTCCAATAAAATATTGTTCATGTATTTTATTTACATTTGAATTTTAAATTGTTACACATTATGTTCTTGGATACAAAAGATACGAAATAGAATACGATCCTGATTGTGAGTGGTAAAAGGAAGGAGGGAAAATGCACAGTAATCTGTCTCAAAAGAGTTCATTTATGTACAATTTTTTATTAAATTTATTTTGCTGTCGACTATTAATTGTTTAAAGAAACTGAATGCAGTCAGAAAACCCCCCACAAAAATTAAAATGCACCAAAACATTTTGGAGAGGAAGTCCTTTAATGAAAATATCGTCTGTTGCTCTTTCCATTTCTATATTCTGACGAGATACAAAAAATTGTTCACTTAAATCTTTGCTTGCTTTTTTTTAAATATATTCCTTTATACTTGCATAGTC
The DNA here is from genome assembly GCA_019973935.1 of Trichonephila clavipes. NCBI lineage: Eukaryota > Metazoa > Arthropoda > Arachnida > Araneae > Nephilidae > Trichonephila > Trichonephila clavipes. Next base: position 305,912 of record BMAU01017449.1, read on the forward strand.
TAAAAATGGTTTGTATTCGCAAAGAGGCAAAGAAAAGCATTCGAAAATGGATTGTTTTTTTTACTTATATTTAGGTAAATCATTTCAGAGCATTGCAATATTAATAAATGCTCCTTATTCGATATTGCAGTATGGGAAAAAGAGTTTTAAATAAATCAGAACCAAAAACACACAAGTAATAAAAAATAAAGTAAATTCTTACTTATGTAGGTCAGCAAAGAAAATTTTTATGTTATAGTTACTTTTTATTATTCAGTCACAGTTAATATAAATATGTGTATACATATGACAGAATCACAATATTAAGTGGCAAAATAGAAAACGAATTTCCTTTCTTCTAATGGTGTGAAACTATTATTTTTTTGTTTGTTACTATTTATACATTCATAAACTTCATTCTCAGAATTTAAGCCATCCCATGTAAGATTCGAGCCTACGACCCTTGGATTAGAGGTCCAACGCACTACCCATTGCGCTACAGGGATACAACGAGAGGCTCTCCTTTTTATATAGGGTGTTGGACTATTATTTTCGTTTGTTACAATTTATTCATTCATTAAGTTTAACTAATGAATTAATATTTGTAAAAACTGTATTAACATCGAGTGTCATCCCCTACAAGTTTAAAAAAATGTATTTGAACTGGAATGGATGAATAGAAAGTATTTTATTAGCGATTGAAAATTTGAACAAGATTTATGTATATAGAGAGATTGTGAACTAATAGTAGGAATTGAATGAAAAAATTAAGAAAATGAAGTCCAAGGAAGTTGACTCAATTTTATCAGCGATTTATTTTGTTAGAAAATTTAACAAAAACTCACAGTTGAGTACGTCAAAAGTTTCTACAGAATAAATTGAAATATCTTTTTATTTTAGTTTCATTTTATAGTGTTCGAAGAATTCTCAGATCAGTTGGATTACATAAGCGTAGAGCCCGAAGAATATTTTTGGATGAGCGAAAAATAGCTTTCCAACATTTTTCCGAAATGTTTCTGACTTGTTTATCATGGATTTAACAAAGAAAAATGGAAAGCTTCGATTTTTCATTTGCTAAACTCATGATAAAAAAAATCCAAAAATTATTGGAATAATGCCCTATTTGCAGATAAGAGCAAATTTAACATCTTTGGCCCTTATTGGCGTATAATGGGAGAAGAGAGAAAAAACACCAAGGAACTTAATTCCAAGTATTTAGTTGGAACAGTTAATCATGTAATTATAGGTGTATTTGTGTAGGAGTGCATGTCAGCTTCAAGATTGATACTATTGTAAACAATGAGCTTTATTTAAATATTTAAAAAAGTAATTTGAAATTATATTTACCCAAAATTTGGCCATTGGAGCAACTTCACTTTTCTCTCAAAGTACAATTCTGGTGTCTCTATAACTGTCCCCAAGTTTTAAAACATCACCTTAATCACCTGATTTAAAATCCTTAATACAAATTTGGAGAGAACTTTTGAAGTAGACCAAGAAGACACATGACTAAAAACAAAATGTGAACTAAAAACAGAAATCAAAAAAGCATAAAAATAACATCTAATTTTAAAGAAGAAAAAAAGAAAAGAAAGAAATTGGTGAAATCCATTATGAGATGTTTTTAAAGTTGTTGTGGATGCTATCCTTCTAAGTACTAAATTAAGAAAAAAAATCAGTACTTTAATACTATGTTGAGTTCTTTTTCAGTTTACGGAGACTTTTATGACTTATTTTTTAGTAGTTCTTTTTGTTATGAACTATTAAAAATTCAAGTCAAACTATGTTTTAAAAACTAATTATGTTATTCCCTTGAGAACAATTAAAAATTATTATAAAAATACAATTCCGAAATATTAATTTTTATAAGTCAATAACCTCAAATATTATAGAAAATTGTAAGTATACGAAAACTTTTAAAACCCACTGTGTTTTATCATTTTATTTGTTGAAAATATAAATTTTCAAACATGCGATAATCAACACCAATTTACTATATAAAATTTAATTATCACTACTAATGATTTTTTTGAGCATTGTAAAACTTTTCTAGTATTCAAATGGGAAAAATATTAAGACCAAATTTCAGGGGAAATGTACTAAAGGGTCATTCAATTACAACCAAACTTAAACATATCGCCACAATTTTAATGAGATAATGTATTACCTAAAAGATAAGAGGTTTTCAAATTTTTACCAAAAACAGAGCATTTTATTTTAGTCACTATGAGTTCCAAATGCTCAAAAAATGTTTGTAAAATTTATAAAAGTGGTTGTAAACTTTTTGTAATAATGTGGTGACTTTTTTAAATAAAATAATTCGGAATATTTCTGATATTGCATGAAATAGACACACAAATTTTCAGCTAGTTATCATGATTCTCTTGTCTCTGTTTCAAATTTTCTGAAAAAAAAAAGGGATTTATCCAAAATGCGTTTTTCATTCAGTAACACCATATGGGTAACGGCAGTTACTCATAAAAAATTGTAACTTCTTCATCAGCGGTAAGCGGAAAATAAATAATAAGTGTTTTTATGAACCTAAATTGATCTACTTAATTAAACTATAAAGTATTTGCCAATTTTTGACTGAATCCGCGATTTTCAGGTTGTAAAGAATGTATTCATAAATAGAAAAAGAAGCCTAATTTCATATTTTTCTCTTCTTTAAGACAGAAAATTGTCCTAATAATATAGATTTAATAACAAAATTTAAAAAAAATCATTTAAAAATTGTAATAATGGCGTATATTCTCCATTTACGAAATTAATCTTGAAAATTCCCTGTAAGCGCAGTTTAGAAAGGTGAATAATATATTCAAAAATTTTAATCACTCATGTTTTGAATGGTTTCGTATAATAAAGACTGAAGATTTTAAATTTAAAATTCTATTCATTTTTTTTCGTTTAACACAGTTAAAGAACCACTACATTTTCAAATATCTCAAGAGTGTGAAAAATACGCGAGTACTGATTAGTTTGACATTATCAATTTAACACAATTCCTTGGAATGTTTTCAGTTATATAAAAAAGTACAAGAATATTGAAAAATTTCTTAAATATGTAAAACGAATCTAATGTTTAAAACTGTCGAAAGTCGTTCAAATGATATTTCCTTGGTATTTAAAAACATCTAGATCAGTGCTTCTCAAGGTGTGGGGCGCGCCCCCTGGGGGAAGCGCGCGAGCATATTAAAAATTTAAAGAATTTTTTTAAAAAAATAACCGGAAAGAGAAGTAAAACAAAATGCTTTCTTCCATAATAATAAAAAAAATACACAGCAACACTGATATAATTTATGTTTATCATCTGGCGTTTTCCCGTCATCAAATAGCTATCTTTGATCCCAAAACCAAATTAAAGGGGAAAAAAACGTTTTGTTTAATTTGCTGTATTTCCTCAATGAGAGATTTCTTTATTACGTTTTAACATAAAATACTACTCGTTAAAAGAAAAAACGAAACACAGACCGTGAGAAAAATTCTAAAATAAACAATTCATCACTGTAATTATTATTGAAATACTGTACATTAGTCGTAGAAAAAGAAAAGGAAGACATGATTCACTTTTCAGCCATGCTGCATAATACGTTTGCTAATCATTTGATTGGCTTTCAAACTTATGGTATGGTTAGTTCTACATTAGTTCCGTCCCATCTTTTATGCGTTTGCTTTTCGCTTAGGGAAATAGTAAATAATAAAGAGTTTTACGATATTTGGAAATGAATTGATTGATTTAACATTTCTGTAATATTAGGGAAAAGTGTCTCTCCTTTATTATGGTCTTGCACTTTTGAATCATTTTAGTTCAGTTTTATTGGATTTTTTCTCAAATCATCAAAGAAAAATTAAGTAGTCCTTGAAAGCCGGTAAGTATACTTTCTCTTAAAAATATTATTCACTGGAATTCCGATTTGTATCGTGTACAGTAAAAATAATTATAAACAAATGATTGGAGTGACTGAGTCCCCCCGCACTACCATTAGCGTTAGTATCGAATGCGTGCCTTCTCCTGGGTTAAAACATTTTGAAGTCTTCTCGCTTTAAATATTAAAAAGTAACACAATTATTCTTCATCGTAATTTTATATTCTTTTTCATTATTTAACATTCATTCTAAATGCTAATTCTGTGATGTTTAAAATTAGAGTTCTTTTAAACAGTTATTTAAAATTATAGCATTTATCTAAAAAAAAAATCATTTTGCATTTTTGTATACAATGACGTTCACGCAGTCTTACTTTCCTTACAGTTCAGCTATTATATCAAGAATAATGTTTTATTTTTTTAAAAAATGAACTCGTGCGAAGAGCCCGTGTTTCAGCCAGTATAATTTTAATGTATCTCAGTACTGAAGAAGGTATTTTATAAATATTTTCTTATTATTAAATTAAGAACAAGTTTAATAATTATTAGGGACTTCCATGGGCTTGTCTTGTAGAGGAAAGCTTTTCAAAGGAAGGTTTAATATCAGAAATTGACACTTTGAGTTATTTTTCTATGTTTAACTGAGATCTATATTTTGTCTTCAAAGCAGCCTTCTCAGAAAATCCGGTTTAACAAAGGTAGCATGTTGAAAATGGTAATAGTATACGAAGTGCTTTGGTTTTCAGTACAGAGAATTCATCATTCACCACTACCCAAAATTCAAAGAGCGCTTTATTACAAAATTGCGTTTTAATTTTTCATTGGATGTGAAATCTATGAAGATTTCTTTTCGAAGTTGAGAGCCCTTCTGGAGTATCTTGAAATAGATCCCTAATCCACTCGTAACTTGCTACTAAGTTGTCCTCATCCAGAAAATACTTTTTAAAATTCTTTGCCAACATAGCTAAATGATTTTACATGTTTTAAAAACAACTTTCACATGTTGTTCTTCAGATTTATAAGTTTTAACACATAACGAGCTGGGGCTTTTTCCCCATCATTTACTTCAGTAGTGGTAAATTCAAAATTTAAGTATTTTTGAGAATATCACCTTGATTTAATTTTCGGAACAATGCACGTCTGTGTGTACTTGTTGATTTTTATTATCATCGAATGTTTGCTTACGACTTAAAAATGTATGTATGATTTTGTTTTAATCTACTGCCGTAAATACTTAATTACCGTGAATTACAATTAATGTGTAAATTAAAAAAATGTACATTCACGCGCTAGATTCGGTAGCTATAGGAGTATCGAGTCGACCAAAACTGACTGGAATTGTACGAGGAAAAGCATTTTTACATGTTTTGCGCAGACGTCCGATAGGTTGCCCAGACTCACACAAACGTACCCGATAATACCAGATGCGATTGATATGATAGAGAGCAACATAGTCTAGACTATTTTTCTAATGACATTTGTACTTTGAGAAATGAATGCTGAAGGAAATAAATCTTTAATTAAATATATCATTTTGCGATCTGTTCCAATTTAAAAATTAGAGAAAGAAAAATAACATAATAATAAGTAACTAATATATAATTTAAGTAATTTTCTTAAAATCTATATTACATAAAAATTACATATACAAAATTTAATATACTTACTGTATTAATTTGTACGGTTTATATCTAAGATCGTATTGTAACTTTAGTGTCTCTCTCTCAAAGTGCATTTTTATTGCAGTAAATATATTATTGTTGTACAGGGAAGGGCGACAAAAATTATGATTGAAAATTGGGTTGCCAGTATTCAAAGTTTGAGAAACACTGATCTAGATGCATATTTGGAACCTTGACTTATTTTATAACTGCGATTAAAGCTACGTATTTGGACTGTTTATATCTTTTTTTGGAAGTTTCTAAGATAACAGCTGTCTAAAAATTAGACAGCTGTCAAAACGCAATTTTTTCACCATGCCTTTTGTTTCACTTGAAATGTCATTCTAAATTGTGTGTCACGTAAAACTGAATCACATCTCTAATTTTTCATAATAGTAAAAATACTTTAAAATTTTTGCAGGTTTGTATATGTGTGTTTTAATTTTATTAAATGCAGTTTTTTACTAAATCTTTTGAGTTAGTGGTTTGCAGCCAACAGAGAT